>JAPDSC010003557.1:454908-464916 GCA_026290005.1 Latrodectus geometricus | reverse complement strand
ATATATATCACTTTTTAAAATTAGTTTTAATTTTAAGATTTGAATGAGCATCTCCATTCGAAAAATTCACAATATTCAAATTTATTTTTAATTTAAAAATTTTTAAGATTTGATAAGAAAGATTGCTTGTATTTGTAGATTATTTGAAGAAAATTACAAATGTCAAGAAATCAAACTAAAGGTAAAATTGAAAGGTATCCCAAATTATAAATTTTTCTCCGAATTAAATTTCAAAGTAAAAATTACTTTGAAATGAAACGACCTTAACTGTAGAAAATGCATTCCATGTATATAAATAAATCAGAAGAAATAATGTATATTTAAAAAATATCTCATTTTAAATGAGGATTTTTAAATATAACAAAATACACGTATCTAGAAATGCTTATCTTGCTTAGATGCTCAATATATCGTTGCATATTTCCAATTCTTCCATCATGGTTTGAAAAAGTCATCAAGCTAACAACACATATCCATCTTATGTCAGAACAGCAGAATATAGTATATGATGAAATATACCACCCATCAAGATTACTCGTCTTTTAATCACAAAATTGGTAGGAATTTTTTCCCAAAATGTAGAATTCTTTGGCATAGGAAATCTGATCTTTAAATTGGAGGCTTGTTCCGTCTAGCAGAAGTTAGGGTAGTGCCTTATCTGGGTGCACAACACCCCATGAAAAGAGAATTTGTAAACTTCCCTATGAGCGCAGGACCTTTGACATTTCCTGTTATGTTCTTGTGTTTTCTCAGTGCTTGATTTCCTTGTCTGTGTATATGTTGTTGTATCTCCAAGTTTACTTGCGGTATTGATGACATATTTTGATAATCAGTGAGGACGTTGGTTGAAATAACAGGCAAAAACATTAATAGTCTCCTTTTTTTGTTGTAGAAACTGCTTTTGTTGTAAAATTTGCCCATATCGTAAAATAAAATATTGAATAAAATGTATTTATTGTAAATAAGTGTTGTATTGTGCGTTGGAACTGTATTTTAAAGATTTAAGAATTAAATAGCGAATGATTCAAAAATTGGATAGTGAATTCAGAAATTTACAGATATGATTATAACATCAAATTGGACTGGCCATAAAAATATCTTCCCGTCACAGTGTAAAATAAAATTGAATAATAAACGAGACAAAAACACTGAAGAAAGAATGAAGAGCATTTATTTCTTAACAAGTTACACACACATACATAAAGTTACCGGAAATAATGAAATAAATATAGTAACAATTTTTAAGAACTTATTTATCACACTTTAGCTATTGTATATGAATAATAATCATAGAGAAATTAGCCAAACAATCGAGCAACTTACAGAGCTGATATGAAGTTAAATGTCTGAACTGGAATGGAAGAATCAAATGATAGATCTCATTAATATATTGCATGAATCTATCAGCTCTGTCATATTAACGAAAAGAATCGCAAGTACTTAACTGTCATTTTAACAATTTTTGATAACTAAATTATCCTTTAACATAAAAAACAATCTAGGGTTGAAGAAATTTTAAAAACTCCCAATTTTCAGTTATTTTATAAAAAAAATCCTTATATTTCGTTGTTTACCACATAATATAGGGTGGTTTCAATAAATCATCGCTTATCCATCCAACCAGTTCGGATTTAAATCAAAGAAGAAAAGCAAGAATGTAGAGTCTGCCATGACGTGTGTAGTTAAGTATTTTTTAAATTTATTTTCAAAATAAGACTCCAAACGTCATCAATCGTCAATTCTAATTTGCAGAGCTAAAAATTGTATTAATAATAATAAATGGAGATGATAGAACAAATTTTTAAGAAATTTATTTCATTATAAGCATATAAGCATTGCCTGTGAGGTAGTAAACTCTGGAATTAAACTACATAAACAATATTAAAATATTGTTAAAATTTATTGACAACAGATAGTTAACTTTATTAAGAAATCCATATACTTTATATTATTAAGGATAGTAAGCAAGTACATTTGAATTCGTCAAGTATATATTATATATATGAAAAAGTTGTGTATAAATTATTCAAATTATCATTTTATTAATATGTAAAGTTCTTGGGATTCATGTATTCCATTAGCATAACTTTATAAAAAAAAAACTTTCACAAGTATTTTTTGATATTGATAATTACTTTACATTTTTTCAATGTCAATATTGTTCCTATGGAAGTTATTTTATTATATTCGCGTTGACGATTCATATGTATTTTTATCAGTAATTACAACCCAGAAAAGTATCTTACTTCAAACCATCCATTCTGCTTCGTTTAGATAAAACTTCCCCTCTGAAACAAAGTAGAAAAAATGTGATGGATAAGCTGTCTTTATCGCGATATATATTCTAAAATAAAATCAAACAGTCGCAAGAGTTGCTTCCCACGCATTTTGTGGCAAAGGGGTCTCGTTTAGGGACCCGAATGTCATCCTTGGGGTCAAAAAGTTACCCAAATCTTACCCTCTTTGCTAGTTCTATAGGGTTCATTAAATTTAATCCTCTGATCTGACGCAGGCTGAAAGATTGCGCTTCATAAGACTGATATTTGAAGAGTGCGCGCGCATATATGCGCAGTAAAATCCTTTTGTGAATGTTCGTGATTGGAACAATGAGTAAAGGCTTAAAAGATTTTTACACAATTGATCCAACATTCTTAGATAAATTTTTTAGGATGTTAAGTGTATTGTTGAAATCAGGTCATTGCTGTAGTCTCGATCGGTCAGAGCAGATTTGAAGAAGAAAAAATTGAAATCACTTAACAAACTATGTGAGGAATGAGGTCCTTGCATTTAATAATTTAATTCAATAAAATTTTTATAAAAATAGCCAAAGGAATTCTAACAATGAAAGTATTTAAATCGTACTTTTGTTTTTGTTTAACTCCCATATTTTTCAACTAATATTATTAAAAATTGCGTGACACATTAGAAACATTTTCCCCCAATAAATGGGTATAATCAATTGTCGATCGGTCAATTCCAAGTAGGAATTAAAGAACATTATTTTAATAGTTCTGTCGGAAAAATTTCAACATTTATTTGATATTTTTCATGAAAGATTGAATTTTATCGACATTTAGAAAAATTCTTCTAAATGATCATTTGTCATAGAAATATTCTTTAACTCTTATTTCATTTATTATTAAATTATTAAATTTATTATAATTTTATAAGTAAATCTAATAATTCTTAATATTAGTTGTCATTTGTTTACTTTAAGAAATAAAATCCTTTTATTGAAAAAATTATTTTAAGTTACTTAATGACACTTGGTCCAACTAAGGAAAACGGCTTTCCGCAATAAATTTCAGAAATTTATTATTGTAAACTATAAACAAAACGATTGTTTTAAGTAAGTAAAAAAATCATGAAAATAATTTAAGGACATAAATTACGTGAAACATGCTTATAAACTAATATACGCAATGAAAAATGTTCAATTACTTTTGCCATTTCTCACCATACATTGATCGATGAATTTAGGCCACACTTTTTAATACAAGGCAATTTACAATTTTGAGTTGTAAAAAGCAAATACAATTTTGAAATCCTCAAAATTGTAGTATTACATTTTTGTGTATTACTGTTGATTGCAGTATTACTGTTGCTGTGCCCATATTTACTATTTAAATATTTTATTTGACTGAATATCCAGTCAATCTTTAGTATTATTATTGCTAAAAGTCGTTGCATTTATATATCAGATAACTGCTTTCTTTTCTAATAGACTTTTTTGTTCAGGAGAAACGGACACCGATTCCACATAACCATGACTTTTTTAAGACGTTTTAAAATATCATCTATTTTTTAATATTATCATTATATATTGCTATTTTAGATCTATTTAGTCTCATGTTATAGTTACAGAGCATTATCCATATTAAAAGGCGATGTATATATATAATAGGAGTGTTTTATTAAAAATGTGAACAGGATCTGGTTAAATTACTTACAATTTTAGTTAAAAATGAAATATATTTTAAAGATTTCTTGTATTAGTTGAAAATAGATGAATTCATAGTTAATAGTGACTCACACATCAATTATATTGCATGCATTTTCATTTTTGTCCATTTTTATCTAAACTGTACAGAATTGAAAGCATACCAAAGCTAGGTCTTGGGACATAAATTTGTAATCGGTTTTTTATAGCCTCTTGACTTAAATTAAATTTTATTATTTTATACAAGCACCACCCTTGAATATCTCTCAATTCTATTGTTTAAAAGCCGGCTTACAAACATAGGAATTTTGTTTGTTTCTTCGAATAGCATGCCTTCAGCTACCGTAATTCTACATTACAAAAGTTTTTTTTGTCTGCTAATACAAGTTCTTTGTATAACATTTTGAATAAATTTTTGGTTATAATTGTTATAACAAAAAAAAATTGTTATTACAAAGCTTTGGTTGCTTATGATATGAGTTTTCAATGGTGAACAAGGAATCAACAAAGCTTGATTCACTATTCAACGTAATAAACCCTATTTTGAAACTGATTCACTCTTAAAATAACTTTCACTTGAAAATAATTTACATACACATATTTGTGTGCGTTTTTGTGTGTTTGTGTGCTTGAATATGTTAGTTAAGATTTTTAATGACTTTGTAACAATATTAAAGAAGTTTCATTACAGAATAGCATAATTAAACAATCAAATAGTTATTAGAAGCTAAAAAAACTATAAGATATGCCAGATCTATTAATAAAACAATTTATCTGTCCAAATGATTTTGGACAGATAAATTGTCCAAAACAACAAAAATTTGGAAAAAATTCAATTTTTATTTTGTTATAAAACCAACAAAATAAAAAAGATGGCTTAAAGATGATGCGACGTGGGACAAAAATTTGTTATTTCCGCAATTTATGTCTCTGCTCTCTCATAAAACCGAATTAAAATAAAGTCATTGATTAATGGAACAAATGAATATTTGTTGGAAAAACTTCTAGGTCCATGTTATGTAGAGACTGCTCTGTTGAAGATGTTTATGTAACATATGTTGGGAGTTATTCTCTCTCGTTTATTGAAAAATAGTTCTAAGCTTAGAAACATTTTAGAACAGAAACGACAGATGCAAAGTTCACTTCATGCTTCCTGTGCCTATAACATATTTTTCACCGACAAATTATTTATACAAGAAACATGTAAGAATGTGTTTGCAAGAATATTGTTGAATGATTGAATAATAATTCAACAATTTATATATCTACAGAATGATACACATAAGTATCTTGAATTTCTCCGGTTTCAGATTCTTGCATAAGTAATTTTATTTTGTTAAGAACTGATATACAATAATTGAAAGCAAACAGATAACTGTAAGAAAGCTAACAGATTAGAATAAAGATATTTCTTACATTTCTTTGAGCTAATAAGCATGAGCTATGTGTGTGTATCAAAATCAGTTCTAGTCAAAATACCAAAGTTAAGCATTAGTGGCGTTATGCAGTTATTTAGAGGCTTTGAGTTTTGAAATTTTAAATTATAAGATCAAGGATCTCATTAGATATTTCCTTATCAAATAAAGAATCACATATTTAGAAGTTTATTCATATTAAACATTCTTTAAGTTAAATGCTTCTTCGTTAGTATGACGTTGAAAAGCAATTGATGCACACACATAGCTCAGATATTGATTGGTGGAGTATTTTAACTAATTAATGTATTCCATACCATCATATATGTATAGTCTTAGAATACAAGTAATGATGTTATCCTTCCTATAGCCTTATACTTATCTTAAATAATCGTATGATTAAAATATCATTGTGTTAATGTGGAAATATTAAAAATTCAAACTGCCCCTACAGAAATATTTATTGCATTTATTTATGGAAAATATATATATATAAAAAATTTTCTTCAGAAAAATAGCCTTATGAACAGCATAATACATACTTTTTATATGTATATTAGAATACATAGTTACTTTATTTTTTAACGTAAACTCACACAGTTAATAGTTAGGAAAAATAAAATCAGATTAATTCTTGGTATCTATATTTTTAAGTACCTTCCTTATCTTTCCACAAAGTAATTTAAGTATTTCAAGAATTAAGCCCAATTGAACTATCACTTGGTAAAAAAAAAAATGTTTTATATCATTAAAAACGATTGTTCTATGAAAACTGCGATTAAAACCAGATGGCTTTTCAATTAACTGAATAGAAATACCATATACAGAAACGCCTCTAAGGATAAGATAAGCTGAGTCGTAAAAAGAATTTTCCTTTCCTAACAGAGTTCCTTCTTCAGAATTTATCGCGAATATTATAGGTTGAAATGTCACAACTTCTTCTAAAAACGATAGTAAAATCAGCTGTCGAGTGCTATGTTTAGAATTATATTTTTTCCCTTTCCAACTATGGTAACAAGTTCTCTGTTGATAAATATCGTCTGCTTAATCCATTTCGGTATGTGATGAAAGCGTGGAATATGGATTTTTTTCTTTTATCTTTCTCAGATCTGGCAATATTCCTTTTTTCTGATCTCCGTAAAATTCTGGTTTAAAACGAGTCAGAATAGATAAGAATGGGTTCACTACGTTGAAGCAAGCTGCAAATGACACAGACCTCTCACCACTGCCTCAAAAGGGAATTTCACGAGATAAAAAGAAATGACAGCTGGCGAAAAAGAAAGAATGACAATTATTAATGAGTCTTAGAAAAAAACAGTTTACGTATTGACTTAGCAAAGCAATAACTTTTATTTCATCAACTTTTTCAATATAATTGATAATGTGTACAGATCCCATCAACACGAAAAGTTTAAAGTTTCTGTTTCCAATCAAGAACTTAGTGAGAACAGAATGTGATCCATAATTTTTCCCTCCTACAAATATTATTAAAAAGTCAACAAAACTTTTAAATTCAGATTGTTTAGTAATATAGGAAATGTTCAAAATCAAAGGGAGTTAAGCCTATAAAGTTCCTTTAAAAAAAACTAAATTATTTAATTCCAATTCATTAGTTTTGGTTTTCAATTACTCTCGGACTCAGATGTGCTGAATAAATGTTTATTAATTTAATACACTTATACAAATACTTTAACCAATTGCAAATACTTTTAATATTTTTTTTTCTACAATGTGCCGGCTAGTTTGACAAAATATTGACTTGGAGAGCTGCTTGATGTTACCTACATTTTAATTTTTTGATAGGAACATCTGGCAATATTCCTAAAAATGAAGGCAATTTTGACTTTTTCAATATATGATCTAAAGAATTTGATTGAATCTGAAAAAAATAAATTTTTGTTATAAAATACTTTTGTTTCGTCATTTAATTAAGGAAGAATTTTCATCGTATAACATCAATATTGTTCAGAGCCTCTAAAAACAGAAGAACTTTATGTTTTATAAGAATATTTTCTACTACTTGAGTTTAAAAAATATCTTCAGGTTATTTTTTAAAAATTTCTCCATAAGTTTCTCATTAATTTAAAATTTAGCAATCTGATTTACTATCATATTTCTATATCAGATTGTTTAAGTAATGTTTAAGTAAATATTAAGATTATTATGATTTTTTGATAATCCTTGGAAATTGCTATAATATTGCTTGGAAACAAATATTTTACTCAGAGTTGTAAAGAAAGATTTCGAGTGATCAGCCCAATATTGCCCAAACAAAGCGTTTACTTTTTCAATACACTAAATGAATCATATTTTCAGAAAGAGCCTTAATTTTTACAATTATATTAATTTTCGGCTGATTGTTTTATTTGTCTGATAAATCATATACATGTCGAATTATTACTATTAAAAAGGTCTCTGTATATATCAGAGAGAGAGAGTTTTACACGAAGAAATGTCTAAAATAGTTTTACACAATTCTGTTGACCAACCAAATTTCCAAGTAAAAGCTACCACATTACATTAGAACTGACATAAAACAAATTGAAATTTTACTACAAAACTTGCCTTAAAAAAATTGTTCTTAGAGAAAGTTTGAAAGAATTGATATCAGTGATTTATCATTTTTATTGTTGAAAAGAAAGGCATGATTTCAGATATTGATTCAAAAATAAAAACTTTTGTGCATATTTAGTGAATAATGTATATAGTTTTATAATCAATAATGTGATATTTTTAACTTTACTAGTGAAAACATGTTTTATCATAAAAAATAACGAGCCTTTGCAGGAATTCTAAGAAAATAACTTCTGCCTTTCCATGATGTTTGACATGTTTCTTTTAAAACCAAACACTTCCGAAAAATAATTGCTGAGCAAAAAAAGATGGCGATGCAATTAGTTTGCCTTCAAACAAGGTCTAATTGAACTCGCACCTTCGCAACCTGGTAACCACATGTGAGACGGCTTGTCATCTGAAGTCGACACGTCTTCTCCTCCTTTTTTTGACAACTCATGGTAACTTTACACCTGTCCCTCAACTGTCAACTTTTTTTTCTTTTGCGCTGCATTTATGAAATGTTAACTCCAGCTGGGAATTTTCAATTTTACGGCGAACGGAACTACTTATCTGTGTAATATGAAAAGTTGGCACAGTTCAGAAAAAAAGCATTTAATCTTTAAAAAGTTTTTTTTTTAAATTTTTTTTATTTGAAGATAGTCACCAAATGAATGTCTGACACTTGATGATTAATCACCACTAGATTTTGAATTATATAGATTATTCTACGGAATAGTTTAAAGTATAAGAGATATGTAGGTAATTTTTAAATATTTATAGAGTTTTATAAATTTGATTTTTTCCAGCCTTGAATTAACTATCATTATTTATTATTAATTATTTGTTTTTAATCATAATTCTTAAGTGTTTCAAAACCAGATTTCCAATATTAACTATTTGTATTTTCTGCATTTTTCGTGTATATATATATATATATATATATATATATATATTATTTTATTTTAGTTTTATTTAAGTATGTTTTTCTGTAATGGATGATTTTATAATTTGGTGGGTAAATTAAACTAATAAATAAATAAAATGCTTAAAAAATTTATAAGATTAAGTATATAGGAAATAGCTTGAACTATATTTTGAATATACAAATATTTCTTGATGGATATTTCATTGCATCTAGAAATATTTGAAATCTGTTTTCTTTGCGCTTTTATTATTTTTTTTTAAAAGTTTAATCAGAAATGGTAATTTTAGTACTGATTATTTTTTAAATTCATTAGATCATTAGCAACTTGAAGAAAATATTTTTCTCTGCTAAAGGATACTTTTAATTAAATTTTTACATGAACATGCAAAATTCTAATTAGGGATGATGGCAAATTATCAATCATTTTCAGAAAAATCTTAAAATAATCAAAAATACTTAAATATTCCTTAATATTTTCTATTTGTTGTTTTAGAAACCCTTATTTGTTAACATTTCTTTACTATTTTTAAACAATAAGAGTTTTCAAATAAAACTGAGAAAAATTTCAATTACTGTATAGATCCAAGAAATTATTCAAATTAGCATTTTGAAAACATTTATCAAAATTCTAATAACAAAAGGGCTTATCTTTGTCTCAAAGAAAAATGTGAATAAATCGAACATTTTATTAACTTTTTTCCTTACGACATGTGGCATACTTTTCATGTGTAACATAAAAATAATTATTTTAAGAACATCTTAAATAAAATTTTGCAAGATTATGGCATTAAATTGCCATCTTGCTTAAAAATACATTAATTATCAATAGAAGTTGTTCTATAAGACCTTAATTTTATAAGAAATCAAGCTGAGTTCATTTATAAAATATACTCACTTTTAACGGTTTTAACTAAGATTAAAATTCGATTTTCTCATTGATAGGAATAATAAAAACGCATAAAATTGAAAAATATATCAATTATATATTGATGTATTTTAAACTTAAGAAAACGTTAAAATAATTCATAAAGAATTTTTTATTGCATTAAATGTTTCATTAATTAACGGTAAAATTGAAATTTCGATAAACTATTTTTACTGACATGTTTAGCATATAGCCACATGACAACAATACAGGGACAAAAATGATATCTTAAATTAAAATAACTGCG
>JAPDSC010003557.1:399235-454508 GCA_026290005.1 Latrodectus geometricus | reverse complement strand
ATATATATATATATATATATATATGTATGTATGTATGTATGTATGTCTGTATGTATGTATGTTAGAAAATGACAAACATTAAACATGTGTTCACTAATAGATGATATTGTATGTTATATGTTATATAACCAGTTCGAGATGATTATTAATGTAATTACTGTATACTATTAGAAAATATGATTAATAAGCTGTTTTATGAAATTCTATTTTTTTTTATTCATTTCGAGAAAATCGAGTAGGTCCTATAACATTTGATTCCGAAAAATAGTATGAAATGGGAAAAATGTTTGTAACTTGATCACCTATATATTATTTCTTATAAAAACAAGTGGCATCGGTATAAATCCTGTGATCTATCATTATTCCGCGTTCCTCAAGGATTTCTCTGCGTTGCCAGAATTCAAGGAACAAAAACAGCGTTGTTCGCATTTCAATTTGGGTAAGCATTCTTCCCTTACTGAACACTGGAGCAAAAATATGAAAGGGAGGGGATAAAACTCCTATCAGAGGGAAAAGACAACAAATTTTTTTCATTCTCGTTCTTTTTTTATAATTTTTTATTTGTTTCTTCATATTTTCATTTGCTTTTTGATGCCACCATCTGCGATGTAATTCACAACATTCTTTACTTGCTTTTATCGTCTGATTTTCTTTGTAAGCCGTGTGAGTTTAGGGGCCTTTTTTTGTCTCTTCTACTTGAAAGAACTCTTTTGTTAGAAGATGAAATATCTTTGGCGCTTTTTTCTAACGAAAAAAAATGTCCACTGAGAAGATTACAGGGAGATATTTCACTGACAATGTTTCGTGCATCATACCTATGGCCTTAAATTAAGAGTTCCTCCTTTATACTCGAGATAAATTCACCGAGTCAAATTTTGGAATGTCGGTTTTTGAAATGGCGCCAATCTACAGAAGATTATAAGGAATATTACTCAAAGGAAGAAAAAGATCCACAAAAGATTTCAACGCAATCTTTTATAAATTTTTGATTAAATTTAAGAAAATACATGTATGGAATATTTTTAAGCTTCAAGAAGATTATGACATGCCATTATAAAAATAAAGCTTCTAGAATATGCGCAGTAATTTTTTCTTGGTAGAATTTGCATTAGAAAGTAATGAAAATGTAAATATTGCAAAATACAGTTTTTACATTTATATATTCTTTATAACTTTTTAAATAGGAAATGTGTTGAGGGAATCTTTAAAACATAAATGCATATATATTATAATGAAAAGTAATTAGCTTCTTTTAACAATTAATAGATTTAACATAAAAATGTTTACATAATTGTAAATGTAAGATTATTATATATAAATTAGAATAAAAATCTTAGATTATGTGATATTAAAAGATTTAATGTGATAAAAATTGAGTGTTTAGGATATTATTGTTATACTAAATCATAAAATTCTTGATAATTGTAATCGTTTTCTTTTTGTTATACAGTAAATAAACATGGAAGTTTTCCCAATATATATATATTTACACGAATTTTGATTTCAAAGATAGAAAAAATAAATAAGTAATCAATGCGATTTAATTATGTAAATATCCTCACAAAAATACCCAAGAACAAATAGCAAATCAGACTATTGTAATACAAAAAAAATACAAATACGCATATACAAAAATATGAAAAAAAAAACCTTTTAAACTCAGAAAAAGGAAAAAGTTTATTATGTATATATATAATTTTATTGAAAAGACTTTAAAAGATAGTAATCTTACTTTATAAGTACTAATATAAGTAATCTTACTTTATAAGTACTTATATAAGTAATCTTACTTTATAAGACTTTATAAGTAGAATTTGATAATATTGATTATCAAATTCTCCACGCAGTTCCCTTTGCATCAAATATGCATGATATTGGAGCCTATAAATAAGTCTAAAATTATATTATAAAATTCAGAATTGTACTTAACATAATGTTTAAAAGAAGACAGAATAATATGGGAATATATATTGAACGTAACAAGAATGCAGTACGTAGATGTCAGATGCTTTTCCAATCTTCTAGCTACAAACATAGACAGTAAAGGTTGATTTCCTGAAATGAAAAGCTTTTTTATCAAGTGATCTGAGTCTATCTCAAATTTCTGGTTGCGAAATGTGAATACGTATCATGTATACTACTGAGATCCAAATGACAAATAGGAAATCATGGATAGTCTCCGAACGAATTGCTTCAACTTGTTGATTCGTTTTAATGGCACAAGGTCCAAATAAGGACAAGCTGCGTCAGACACAAGATAGACATTATCTTTCTCATTTCCTCAAACCATTAAAAAGTTTAAATTACATAAAAAATTAAAATTACATATATAGTTTAAATGTATACACATTTAAAAAATATTTCTAAAATTAGAAAAAATGAATGAAATTAATGCCTTTGAAAAGAAAAGAGATTGCGATTAAGTAATCGCTTCAACTGTGATGAATCTCTGATAATATGGGGAAATACAAATTAAATTCATTTCATATTAATTTCTTCATTTAATTAATGTCCAGTTTTTTTCTTCGTATTTTTTTATTATTCTTATAAATAGAAATTTAACTGCAGTACTCTTCATTTACAAAATGAGTTTCCTTATTAGCTAGTTTATAGGCTAATTAATTTTAAGTTTTCAAGTGAATCGGAATCCAATATAGAACAACGGTGATCTATTTAAAGATAAAATGGGATAAAGAGTTCTGCAAGATTCAATAATTTGCTTCTGCAATATTACATGATTAACCTTCGGATGCTTAAAAGAATGTTTATTGAAAAAAAAATGTGACGAGCCTTTTAATAAAAATCTGTTTAGTTGCAGTTCTAACAATTGCTCCAAAATGGACAGTATAAAAAGCGAAAAGCCCGAATGCATTTCGATTTGAACTTCGTCGAGAAGTTTTATTCTTCAATATGTTAGTGTAGCCAATTATTTCTTGAATATTTGGAGTAAATTACCTCCAAAGCAGTTGTTTCTACTTCATCATCGATTGATCACGATTTTGTTTTATAATATATATAAAATAATATTCCATCTCAGTTAAATCTGATTAAATTCTGGGTGGACTGGCTTTGTTTATTTAAACAGTCGTTCTGTAGGAACGTCCAAGAAGGTGTAATCAAGATTTTTCACAGAAAATTTAAAAAAAAATATTATTCCAGAATTTTCAATCTTTTAAGTGAATAGATGTCATTAGTTCATCATGACTTTATCGATGGCAATTTGATTAGTTTTTCAAGTTGCTCTCTTCAGAATAATTTCTTCTAATGTTTAATTGTGCCTAAGGAAAAGCGTTGTTTGCACTGAAGTAGTTTTCCCAGCTCCCATAACAAGCTTCATGGCTGCATTTTGAAAAATTTTAAGTTTTAAAATGATAATAAGGTTCCTGTAGTCAGAGCCTTACAGCAATACCAACTTAATAATTTGAAATATTAATAAGATGTTTATTTAAAGTTTGTCCTCCCATTTGCGACTCTTCCCCTTCTCGGCAAAAGAACTTTTTGTTTCTAAGGTTACCTATGTCCCTTGGTTGATACTAGCAATAAACTTCAAGTCCATTGCAATTAAGGATTCAGAGTAAAAGTCTGATACATAGTTTTGTCAGTATTTACTTCTATTTGATTTTCTTTAGTCCTTTCATATAGCAATTCTACAGCTTGATTGCTTTTAGTAATATTTTATTAGTATTTTTACTAATTGAAATCCATATCCAGTATATAATGTATAGAGTGCATTCAATGTTCTTCATCTTTTTATTCTGTCAGGAACATCATTGATATATTCTTTAAAAAGAGGTGTTAATCCCATTTCCTTGCAGCAGAACATAATGAATTTGTAACAATACATTTTCTTATCCATTACGAGCTGCACCAAATCATTGAGTAAAAGTATTTTTAATTCATCAGAACATTTTTCCAATTAATATCAGTGTTTTAAATTTATAAGTCAATTTGGCTCCTTAAATACAATCGTAATCAGTTTTGAAATCAACAATAAAATGTCATTAAAATTTCATTTTAATCCGTTCTATCTTCTATTGTTTGTCGCTGACTTACGACCTGTCGAATTGTGGCCTGATGAATACAAAAACATTTGGGGTATCTGTCAAAAAAGCTATGATATTATAAATAAAAAACGAGTCTCTTATGACAGATGACATCAGAAAATCGTTGTGGTTTGTCTTTCAGCAATCGTAACAATTTCTAATCCGATACGATAAGCCACAATAAATATCCAATTTGTACATGATAAATTTACTATTTCAAATACTTTCTTTAAACAAACAATTTTGGCTGGTACAGCATATGTTACATGAATGTGTTATAAAAAGCTTATCATTTATTTATAGAATATTGTATTTCTATCATGCATGCATGAACAGTGTATAGTCTTCTTGGTATAGCAACTTCACAATTAGAAATGACAAGCGGTGAGGATTCTTAAAAAAATCCTCTTTGTGTCAATTAATCAACGGATTAATTCCAACAACTATCAAAACTCATTGTTTTGATCCACTATCAGTGGTGAATTCAATATTTCAGTCTACTAGTGGATGGTCAATAGTCCCTATGAAAATTTTGGACATCCTAAATTTTTCATAATGGGAATTTTTGAAATAAGCCAAATAAAATGAAACAAGAGCGATCGTTTTTCATCTCTCATTACTACAATTCTTCTGAAACAAGAAATGCTATCTTTACTGAAACTTCTTTCTTAGTACTATATGCATTCAACATCGCAAATGCTAGAGAGGTGCCAAAAGAAAAAAAAAACGCTTGAAAATTTCCGAAATTTTAAGCAGCTAAGGATATCATCATATCCAGTATCTTCAATCGTACTTCTGATTCGCTACTTCCTGAATTTCCCTTTTGTCAGATTTTAGATTAATGAACAACAAGTCATAAACACATTTCTCTCATTTTGTGTCTTTTTTATTATATATATATTTGCCCCAACGCGCTCTATTTTCTTAATTGTGGCAATCTGCTACCTTTTAACAACCACTCTGTTTACTTAAGAAATGAAGTTTGGAAACAAACAAACAAGCAAGAAGCACCCATATTTTTTCAACCCTTTCTAATGCCTGAGCATTCCGAGTCATTTAGATATATCCTACTTTTTTTTTGAAGTTTAGTTTGAAAACCTTTATTTGGGATGCATAGATATATCCATACCATTATATATATATATATATATATATATTGATATATATATATCTATATATATATATCTATATATATAACAGATACATTGATACTAGAATGCTTAAAATGGAAAAACCTCTGCCAATTACTGTATTTTCCTGAACTAGACATTTCAGAGATCAAATTATTTTGTTCTATAAGAAATTATTTTAATAAAAAAAATTGGCGTATGGATAAAAAAATCTAATATCATTTCATGACTTTCTTTTTAAAGAAAAACTACGCAATCTCTACAAAAAGGAAGAAGTGAGAAAATTTAATGACTTTGAAATATATAAGTACGGAAAATATTGAAGAATTCATTACTATAAATGTATACGATTTTTATTGAGGAAAATACATTGCTGATAATTTAGTTTCAAATAGAAGCAAGCTTTTACATACATCTAAAAATCGATTGATTGGCAAAACAAGAGATTTTGAGTCAATGTTTTGTATTACTTAGAGAATATTTTATCTTGAATTTAAAATGTTTGCAATAAGATTCTCTTTTGATTGAAAATTATCATTATAGTAGAATAACACAGAGCTTAACCTATTATTATCTATTACTATTGTTAAATACCTATTACTAGTATTAAATAGCAATTAATTTTCAGAGATTATAATATAATAATTTTTATTTACATTCTACAATTTAAATAGTTAAAATTAAATATATAGTTCTACTGTGATGTAAAAATACATAGATAAAAATAATTTATTATAAAATGCTAAAATAAGAGCTTATTTAGCTCAAGATTCTTAAATACTATGTTCCATAAAGACAACTAAATTATATTGTTGTTATTTTACAGCAAGTGCATTCGTTGCATATGATTTATAATTTATATTATGCATGAAACAAATGGAACAGAATGCTAATTTATATAATCTATCCTAAAGTACATTTTTTGAAAGCTTTTCCTATTATCCTCACATCAAAAGTTTGACTCTGCATCCCCCAACGAAGAGTTACTTTACTGCATGGACATAAGTTTCTGACGTAACAGATTATCAATTTATTTTTCTGGTCAGTTGATTCAACCATTACTTTTTAACCATTTGATATGCGCTTGATCAATTGATTAATTTGGTCACTTATTCATTTAGAAATAAGGATCTTAGATTGGTTTTAGAAAGGAGAATTTTCATAAAATGAATAATTCATTTACAAAAAAAAAAAAAAAAAATCATCCTTTTCATATCTTTTAAAAAGTGATGACGTCATCAGTCCTTGAACCCGCTTTGTTCACTATAACAATATTCCAAACTTTCTGAATTTAAATTTAAAGCTTTACAGAGGAGCCATAGAGCAAGAATAATTTTCTTACTATCACCTTCAACGGAAGTCCTGAATCATTTTGAAGATGGGAGGGAGAAATACCGTTTTTTAAGTGCAAAAATATTTTTTGTAACTATTTTAGTTAAAACGTGGCGAAGTGTGCTTAGGTGCTGTGGCGCATTGGGGGTTTGGAGGGGGGAATTACCCCCAATTTGCTGGTGACTACCGGGCAACGAATCGACCTCAGTATTTGGGAGTCGTGTGCTCCTATATTGTGCAAAAAATAAAAAATATATAAATAAAAAAATTAAATTGTAAAAGGAAGGGGATTTGAAGAGGTTGCAAAAGGAGGGTGGGTGTTACAGACCGTTACATATATCCATAGTGCTTTTTCCATCAGAGGGGGGAGGGAGGATCTTGCAGCTGTTGATGCACGCGTCTGCTAAGTTATACCTCCACAGATGTTTGTCGAGGACACTGCCATTTTTTACATTCGGCAATGTGCAGGCTTTCACCAGGTGAAGTGAGCGGCCCTCTTCTCTTTTCTGAATTCATTGAGAAAGTAAATAATATCGTTTGGCTGGAACGGCATCGTTTGCTTTCGATCTGCAGCAACTATTGAAAATGTAAAAATAAAATATTAATTAGCAAATAAAAAATAAGAATCAAAATATTAAAAATAATCTACAAAATTTCATATTTTACACATAAACATGTGATCGTAAAACAGTAAAAATTCGCTTAGAATAGTTTAATTTAGTATATTCAAAAACTAAAACTTTAATTTAATTATTTATTATTATTATTATTAGTTAGAATTATAAAGGAACTAATCCAATATTTAAATACATTTTTCTAGAAAATAGCTCAAGGTTTAAGAAATTGGTAATATTTTCAAAACAAATAATAGAAAATGAAGTGTAAGCAATAAAAATAAATATTCAAAATAATAAATAATTACATTGAAAAGAAGCTCCCCCTTTAATACAACTTCATTATTTCGAAATAGCAATTTTTCATTTGTAAATAAACAATTCTGAAATTAAAAAAAAACAAAGACATATGAAATATAAATAAGCAATGCTTACACATTATTAATCTTTACAAACTGAATTTAGTTATTTAAAGGTCTTTCGTCAAATATATTTTATCAGATGAGTGTTGAGTTTAGAAAAAGTAATTTTTGGCTGAAGATTTGAGAAATTATTTTTTGAAACAAACCAAGCATTTTAATACACGCTGCACTTACATAAACACAAGTTTTAACCTTGTATAATTAATGAAACTAGAGATAAATATTTTCTGAAATTCTTGGGAATCTATAAATTTTTATATACTTAGCTTCAGCATATTAAAATTAAAAAAATCTTTTTCACATTTCACCATCGTGAAATATTTTTTAATTCAATTTTTGTTTAGTTTGAAAAAAAAATACATTTATTTATTTTTATTGAAATTTTAAATAAGTATTTATTATTTGATAAAACTTCATGTGTCTAAATTTGAAAACTTATTTGCTGTAATTATTAAACAATTTCAGTAATTAATATAATATATAATTTAAAACACGATGTAGTAAAATATATATATCTCTCTTTTTGATTTATCATATACTATATTTTAATAATTTAACTAAATTTGGTACAAGCTTATAAATTCTTAACTTCATTACAAAGAAAAAATAAAATGATTATATTTATTTAACTATTTATACTGAATACAAATCAAAATATATGTTTAATAAATTGCTTTTTCTGATTAAACCTTCATAAATAAGAAAAGTATTTTATCGATAAAAGTTATGAATCCAATATCTTCAGTAATTTTTCCTTATATAAAAGCTGTAAATTATCACATTTAGTTATGCCCAGTGAATTAAAAATTAAGAAATGAAAGTCTAGCTCACAGGTATCAACCATTCTTTTGGGATATTTTTTTGTTTTTATATAACATGTACTTAATTGTAACCAATAACTTATTGTTACAATTAAGTACATGTGTGTTATAAAGTTTCCAACTTTACGCTAAGCATTATACATGACAATAAAATATAAATCTATTATATATACAACAAATGCACTGGTATCTGTTTTTCATAATTATTATTGTGAAAAAATCTCATGATGAAAATAATTTAATATTCACTTGATTTTATGGTAGAAAGTAAATCTATATGCGATTTGGAGCTAAAACAAGTTCATTCATTATAATTAAATGTATATTTTCTTTACATATAAAACTCACACGTTTAATGTATTTCATTTTCTTCTTTGTAGAAATATTTGTGCAAAAATAATCAAATTGTAAGGATGATAAATATTAGACACATAAAATAAAAACATAAATTAATTTTTTTGTATAACCTTTTAGAAAATATTAATACTTACATTTATATTGGATAAAATTATTTTAAATTTATATTAATAGTAATTAATTAATTTTTTTTCTTTCTAAAAATTGGTGTTTATTTAAATATTATGCATGTGGTAAATATTTGTTTTCATTGCCAAAACGCTTTTTTAGCAGATTAAGTTAAAACTTTAAATAAAAGTTTACTTAAAAAATAAAAGTTAGTCCACATTTAACATTCTAAAATATGTCAATCTCTCTAACAATGTGATGTCCAACATCCAATAATACTTGGTATCATATTGTTGGGGATATTCAGTTGCGTTTCGATTAAAAAAATAAAGTCATTAAATTAAGTATCCCAATTTGGAATTAAATTTTCTTTTATCAAATTTAATGAATCTTAAGTTATTTGTATGTTCAAAGTTTAATTTTATTCATCGAATGTGTAAATCTCGGTAATGCACGATATAAATTTTCTTTTACTTAGAATTTTCTACTAAATTTTCATCCCATATATAACAGTTTTTTTCTGAAGTGTAACTTATGAAAATGATTAATGAAGCAGAATACTGGAAAAACTAATTATTCCCATAAAATTTAAATACAAAAATTATTTCTCTCACCAGTAAAAATATTTTTCTCAACATTTTCGATAAAAGTTCATGAACTGTGGATGAAGTTTAGCTGTATATTTTAGTTAGGTCAGAACATTCTGAAACATTTCTAGCTACATTTTTCTTACCGATCAAAGTTGAGCTCATAACCATAAATCTTGTTCTTGGTTATACAATTCGTGGATTCGAATCCCACCTTGGGTATGAATGTTTGTTGTGGTTCGGACTCCATTTTAAACCGTAGGTCCTAGTTTAACTATCCCGCGCGTATAAAAATTGACCACTGAATTACAAATCAAAATCTTCCAATCAAAATGGTTAAGTATTGCTAACTACCTATTAATTTTGAATTATGGTTAAATTACGAGGTCGACTTCTGAATTGGGACAATTTTCTGCCCACTACTCCGCTCCAGCAAAGGGGCGTTAGATTCAATGGATCTTTAAATATGTATATGAACTCTCACCGTGCGATCTTCATCTGGATTGAATCCGTTCCCTTTCAGATATTACAGGGGTCCACTAAGCTATTGTAGACATCGTGTTTTTTTTTTTAAATATAATAGTATATTATTATTAAATTGTATTTTGACTCATTAACAAAATAACAGATCAGTTTATAATTATAAAATATATAACAGACCAGATTATATTAGTGACGATTTCAAATTTCTCAGATAATATGGAAATAGAAATCAAATTTCTTCATCTTCAAGGAAGTTTTGATTAAATTAACATTTTATAATAAATGTGATAAATCCGCACTCTCGATTTCAAACGATACTTACGTGATTTTGAACTTCATCAGAGTTTCAATATAAGTTTGCTTTAAAATATCTCTTTTTTATGGGAGCACATGTGTTGAGAGCAAACTTCAGTTATTGAGGGAGGAAGTCGGGGAGGATATTATATGATACGAAACGTTACGAGGGAGGGAAGAAAGGAAGGGGATGGTGTAGGAAAGAAGGGGACAGGGAAGTTCTCAAAGAAGAGCGAAAGTTTGTTATCCTCTGGCGGATGGAGAGGATGCAGTAGCTCTTGGGATGGTGAGGAGTTTTATTGCGTGCTTTGTAGAGTAGAGGGTGTGTAGATTGGTGATCGTGCAAGACACACGTGCTTTACTGGGTGCAGTTCGATACATTGGATAAGCGCATCTGTATTAGAGAGGGCGGTAAGTTATTTTATTCCTTCCATACTGAGCACATCAAATTATGTCTCATGCCTAATATTAAATTTTAAGGTAATAGTGGAAGATGTGCATATATAATCATTTTTCTCATTATTTTAGAATGCTATTTCAAGATATATCTATGAGATCCATAAAATTTTTGTATCTATGAAAACTTCGGTTTTTATGCACTTATAAGCGGTTAAAAGCTCACAGGGTTACAATTCATACACAGTAATAAATATTTCTTGTAATTAAATGTGTATTTGGTGTTGACTAAATTTATCAGAGATTCATAACTACAATGATTAAAATTACTTTCACAAATAAATTTAGTAAATGATTTTTTAGTAAATATTTTAAACACAAATTCGTAAATAAACTTGGGTTCAAGTGAACACTACCAATCACCCAAACCCGAGTGTATTCATGAGATGAACGGGTCACACTCATACCGGTCTATCAATCACGGTGTGATTGGTAGCTCGGTGTAAGTGTGCACTACCAATTGAAGCAGTTAAGCGCATTGAATTGTTTCGAATAAACGCTGCCAATCGAAACAGTTCACAATGCAGTTAATCACCAAGTAATTTTGGACTCTTGTCGAAAAACGACACCATGGTCTATCCGCGGTGATACTCTTCTCTAGAAACTTTCCCCACTCCAATGAAGGGGAATTAATCCCAACAAAATCTTAGCATGACAGTTTTCCATTTAGTCAAATATTGAACTCTTCACCTTTTGTAAATTAAAAAAAAAAGGCTTATCTAACTCCCAATCTTGAATCTGCATGATAATTTTAATGAGTTGTATAAATCAATTTTAGATTAAACTAGAATATATTATGCGATAGATTTCTGTCTATACTTATTTATGGTGATCCTCTATTGCAGTCGAAAACAACAGTTGAGTATTAATTATGATCAAAAGAGATCATGAAGCTAAGCTCATATTTCTGAGCGAAAAAGCATGTAAGGATTTTAAATTACTTTTCAATGCTGCGGAATCGAATAACAAAACGCTTAAACTAAAAAAGCCTTAATTATTAAAAGTATTTAAGGTTTTCAGTATATTATTAATAACCGAAGTGTATGAAGGGTTTAATGATAGCAAGAAATTAAAAAAAATGAGTTTTCCTAAATGGAAAAAATCCCCGACCACACTATTAATGCTTTTTTTTTTTATTTAATAAGAATTTTTCTCAAAAACAGGAAGTTCATTCTGCTGAATATTTATTTGCAGAATCTCGATTTCTCATATAATAACTTTTAAGTGGGTGAAATTTATTAGCATTTGTATAACACTTATATATAAGCTTTTCATGCATAATTATTAGATTCTCAATTTGAATGGTATTTGTTCTGGTAAAGGTGAATGTTTCCCAGAGTTGAGTCTCGGTAATCTGATGAGAAAGTACCCTTTTCACGTCTAGAAGTTCATGTTTCATACCTGGACTTCACCTAAGATCATACAATGCTGAAAGGCCCTATAAGTTAGAGTACAGCTAAGGCTCTTATCTAATCGATAAAATTTTAAACTGTAAATCTCTGTTCTGAATAGCCATTACACATAAAAAAAGGTTAACAGAAAAGATAACAGGAGAGGTTAACAAGAAAAATACATAGTTTCCTTCGTTTTTGTTCATTTATTCCTTCAGTCATTTTTTGCAAATTATTGGAATTTTGAATTTAAAAAAAATTTTTGAATCACCACAAACATCCGTAAGAACAAGTAAGAGTTGAACTTACAATTTGTTGACTACTTACTATTCAGTAGTCAATTTGGGAATAAAAGCATGTTTTCCATAATAGTATCATTCATATCTTTAAACATAAATCTCTTTCTCATCCACTAGAGTATTACTGTCTATACCAAATTTTGTAAAATTTACACCATACTCAAATATTTTGACAGGACCGTTCTCAGTTAATCTAAAGTTCCAGATTAGATTGCTTAATAACATTTTTTGGGAGGGGGGGGGTAATTTCTTCAATTCTATGACTTCCCAGATGGAAACGAATTTTAAGCTTAGCTCATTGTTATTCATTGGCACCCCAGAAATTAACTTTCACAAATATAAATCACTTTTGAGTACTTTTAATTGCCTCCTCTCCACACATAGTTAGAATTCTTTTGTTCTAATCTCCGATGATGATTTCAGTTTTTTAAAATCCACATTAAAGCATGGATCCCAGTCTATTTAGCCCTTATGTATAAAAAATGAGCGACAAACAAATCAAACTTCTACAAACACTCACCATGTTAAGAAATGTTTAGAAACATGTTAAGAAATAATACTGGACTAAACTCACTTGACCTCCGATCATAGATTATTTCAGAACTTGAAAACTATGGGTTTAAGATACTCCATTTCATAAAACATTGTAAAAATACTGAACATTGTTTTATTCTTAAAAAATTTTCTTATTCAACAACACCAAAAATTATAGTCATTTCCGACTCATTTCTCCTTTAGTACATTTGCCTCACATTTTAATGATAATGGGGGCTCAGACCTGAATAATAGCATCGAAAATTACATAAAAAAATTTTTTTACAGTGTGTATAAAAACTTTACGTATTCAACACTCAAATAGAAATTTTTGAATTTTTTTCTTTATCCCAGTTTCATGAAGAAATTAAGATTAAATTTTACCCTGCAATTTTTATGGTAGTAAAGAAAACTACTGTACTTCCAACAAACTTTAGTACCAAAGAATGTGTACTAAAGTTTGTTGTTAAAATACAACGTAGATCTAAATAAATCTGTAGCGAAACATCTACATACAATTTATATATAAACGTTTCACAAAACTTTGCTACAACACTAATTATATAATTAATACATTTTATTAAATTAGCAATTGTGTACTCATTTCTACATCTTCAAAATCATCATATGATAGTTCACTATATTTAACAGCACTTTTTAGAGCAAAATGAAATTTGTAGTTAAAAATATGCAGTCTATAATTTATATAATTTTAACGTGCATTTTCACTCTAGTAATATTGCTTTAAAGCTGCAATATTTAAATTGCAAGTTCAACACTTAAGTGTATTGTAACCAGAGAAATGTTTCCTCATTAAACTTAAAATTACAACTATGATATTAATTTCTAATATTTTTCGTGCATAATTTCTCTATAAATTTAAATTTTAAATACATTAGTTCAGATAAAGTTGACAAAAACCAAAGTCTTAAATAGTTTAACTTTTACTCATAAATACTTTTTAAAGTATACGAGTTTTCGAAAATGTATTATGTTCCTGTAAAAAAAAAAAAAAAAAAAAAAAAAAAAAAAAAAAAAAAAAATTTTTATCAAATTCTAATTGGCCAGTTTCACCCGCAAAGAAAAATTAAGTGAAACTTTTATTATTTCTTCAAACTTTATTTCCATAATATCGTAAGTAAATTTATGCATGCATAATATTTGATTTTATTAATAAATTATTGAAAACAAAATATTGCAAAATCTATTACAAAGAAAACTTGTGTAATGTCATAAAATTAGACATAGGAATTCTAAACATGAATTTAAATCTTGCTAATAAAATTTTTTTAAATCAAGAATTTTAGTAAACAACTAATTCTTTACTAAAAATATTTTAAAAAGTTTAAATACTTTACTGTTATATATGACTAAACGGACCAGTAACCATCCATACTGAATTTAGAATTTCTCACTTATATTTTTATTAAGCACAATATTTAAAAAGCTATTTTTAATCGTAAAAATTAATTACCAAAGACATGTTCACAAATTATCTAACAGTAGATACTACGATTAAATCGAATCAACATATCACTAGCAGTTCGATAAAAATTTTCAATGTCGGACTTATATACTTTAATTCTCTCGTCAATATTTTCATAAAATTGAAACCAGCTGCTAAGCTTTTGTATTTGAACAAATAATTGTGAAGCAATTAACCGAGCTTCCTGAGCATATAATTGCATTGTGGTGAAGCCAGAGTATTTCTTATTGTTGAAACTTAAAGCCATGATTTTACTATTCCTAAACCCTTTATTCAGCAGAGATTCCATTTCCTTCAACTCCTTGAGAAGAATTTTAATTTTTGCCACATGTTTCAACAATCTCATTACAGCATCTTCTGTTTTGTTAGAGCTAGAAACTTTAGAGTCATTTATCAAAACAAAAGCAGTTGAAGTGCGTGGTGAATCATGCAGAGCTTCGGGAAGGGAGCTGGAACAATCATTTTCGGAAATCTCAGAAGTCGAAGTTGGTACTACAGAAGTTGAAATTTCCGATTCTGTTGGCAGTAGCTTTGGAAGTTCAATGGATGGTATAGAACTTTCAATTTCTGATAAATTTGATGGAACAGTGGGTGATACTTCTTTTTCATGTTCTGTCAATGGCTGTTCTGCAGGCATTGTCGGAATAGAAGAATCATTCTTACTGTTATTTTCTGAACAAATTGGAATAGAGGATGTTTCATCAAGTTTTATTTTTGATTGTTCTGACGACATGGGAAGATCATAACATTTACTTGAAATTTCTAAGGGATTAACTGCTGAAGTAGAAAGTGATATTTCCTTAAATTTTGGATCTAGTGGTTTTGAATATGCTGCAGAAATGATAGAACATTCCTCATCAGCACTCTGTGAAAGAACAGTAGAGGTATGAAAATATTGTAATTTTATACTCGATGATACATGTTTGGATTGTATTGAAGAGGGAATAATGCTTTCTTCATCTGAAGTTTCTGAATCATTTGATTGTAAATAAATTGGCTTTTCCTTTTTCACATCTGAATAAGAGCAAGAGATTTTTTCAATGGAAGTTTTCAGAACAGGTTCCTCTGTTTGAGACAAAGTTGATAATTCAGTATCGCGACTTGTTTGCTTCTCTTGTACAGCTGAAGAGGAAATAAAATATTCCTCACCAAGAACGCCAGGTGTAACAGACGTAGAATGAATCAATTCTGGTTCAAGTTCAGTTGATGATTGTCTGTCTACAGAAATTGCCATGGAATCGGAACAGTCCTCATCAGTAATATCACCAAGTTCTGTCGAGTATTTTGTATGAACTGATAAGGCAATTGAGGGTTCATCACCAGTCTGTAGAGGACAAGATGGGAGATGAGAAGATTGTATTTTTAATCCAGATGATAGAGCTTCTGATTGTGTTAAAGATACTTGTTCATCTTTAACATCTGAAGAAAAACCAGAAATTTCCTTATCCGTAATTTCCAGGGCATAACCCTTTTCTTGAGAAGAAAGTGCCAACTCAGAGTCTAGACTTAGTTGCTCTTCTTGAATATATGAAGTGGAACTAGAATATTTCTCACTGAGATTTTCCGATGTAAAAGGGAAATGTTTCGATTCTGATTGAAGTTCAATTAAAGTCTGTTCTTTCAAGGAAATTGATACTGGAATAGAGTCTTTCTCATCAACAATTAAATATGTAGAATGTGGGAGGTTCTGTGGCAAATTTGAGTCAAGTCCAGTTAAAGATTCTTCTGGAGAAATTAGTGTGGAAATATTTTTTTCCTCTTGACCTTGCAAACATTCATCTTTTAAAACTTTAGAAATTTCGACAGATGATTCAGCACAACTTTCTGTTGACAGGATATTGGAAGCTGCTTTTTCAACGAAACTGGTGGCTTCGGATTCTGAACAAGATGATGCATGCCGTTTACTTGCTTCAGAATCTTTTAAATCAGACTCTACAGGATTAGCTGTAGCAGCAGTTAATAAGTTTTCATCCTTATTGAAATCACCGTGTGATTTCTTTGTACTTTCAGACATCATGAACCAAAATTCTTTAATCTACCAAATAATTCTTCAAATAGGAACTGATTGAATTTCTGTATGAACTGTTAAGCATTCAAAAATTAAACTACTACAAAATCTTTTTTTATACTTCTGCACGATAATTTATACCCCAGAATCGTAAAGTACAGTATTTAGGATGATTTACGCGTTTCTTTTATATCCCTTTTTATACCTGAAGTAAATCCTAATGTTATGTGCTTATGTCAGCTTTTAAAATTTAACTCCTTTCAAGACGAAAAAATGGTAACAGTTATATCACTTAACTTAACATCTATCAATTTATTATTTATTTTCTGATCATTTATAATGATTTCTTATGGATATATTTAGTTTATATAATATTCTTTCTAAACATGAATTTAATTTATTGTTATTCTGCAGCTTAAAATAAGGATAAATTTATTTCAATAATCTATTAATAAAGAATATTTTTTCCAATTCTTCATGAAAGTACATTGCAAATTAATCCTAATTTT
This sequence comes from Latrodectus geometricus, assembly GCA_026290005.1. NCBI lineage: Eukaryota > Metazoa > Arthropoda > Arachnida > Araneae > Theridiidae > Latrodectus > Latrodectus geometricus. The sequence continues at coordinate 437,634 of JAPDSC010003557.1, read as the reverse complement.
GTGTGTTTCCTTTAATGTTATATTCTTTATAATAATTGGTCTTATTTTTGTCTTGTAATTGGTACAATCTATGATCTAAGCTAAGTACAACCTAGTTGATTGATCCACCAATTAATGGAAGCATAACACATCACTTTTGGTGATTCAGATGATTTGAAGAGAAGACACAGTGTCCAAGATTAAAAGACTCCCTGTCTTCGTGAAAGTCAAAGTATAATTTCTCATCCTGTTTGACAAAATGCAGATTCCAAGACAGGAATATTTTTTTAAATTGTATTCCAACGTTATCAGTTATGTAACGGGCAACTCATGTACTTTTACACGAGTTTTAAAAAATTCAAATAAATCTAAAAAGGGAATTGATAGTTCAAGATAACTGTTATTTTGAAGAGTATCTCATTGACAAACAAATTATAATCATAACAAAAGCCTCGGTAAAATTCTTAAGAATAATCTGAAGAAATATAACACTTATTTAATTTATACTCATCTCATAGGTTTAAGCCAATGCAACTTAAATTATAAGACTGTAACAATATGTAAATTGATCACCAGAATGAACAATATTTGGCGAGCAGAAGTAAAATTTATATGAAATACGAACGTATGTTTTAAGAAAGTAGTATTTTATGTAAACTAACTCCTTCATAAAAAAATCATGTCATGAAATTTGTCATGAACTAACAAATTCAATACAGTTCTCATAGTGAGTTTGCATTCTTTTATCGAGCGTGGTAGTCAGGTGTCGTAAGAAGCCGACGTTGCGGGAAATAACTGGATCAATATCTAAAGCCAAATGAAATCAGTTAAACTTGCTGAGAAAGATATACACGTTAAAAGATTACTTGAATTCAGTGTCTTTCTGCAGATGTGGTATGGTGAGAAAATTGTCGACTTCGTTAGTTCTGATGTGAACTTCGTCACTTGATAGTGATTTCTTTCTTATTGGCAGCCACTTCTCTTGGCAGTAATAAGTAGCTAGAAATAAGAAATAATCTAATCTAACCTTCCATCTATATAGATATGAAAAATTAATAATAGTTATAATTAAAATTTTTATTTTGCATTACTTACAACCGATCAATACTTTTTTTGTTTAAATGAATATACCAAACTGTTACACTTCTTAAAACAAATTTACCTATAAAACACCTGTCTAGACTGACTGTCGTACCAAATTGTTGATTGAGAGTTTAAGGCGTGCTCTATGGCTTCAAAAATGGCCATAGCCTCAGACTGGAATACCATATTCCGGAGATTTAGTAAGAATTTACTTTGCCATGATGGTGCTGTCGTTGATTAGTAAGACAAAAGCTATACTCAAGTTGATTCGTACATTTTTGACCCGTTTGTTTAGTAGTTGGGGTGGTTAAGAGTGCGCTGTAAGGTGTAGTTTTTTTAATGATAACTGTGATTCCAAGATGGCGTTTTCCTGGGTGAATCAGATCTTTATGAGCCTTTCCCTCAATTTGGTCTTGATGGAAGATACCCCATCGATGTTAACTAATTCTCTAAGCTGGAGGATTGCCGTCTTTATCGTTTCATATTTAAGTTGGAGGTAGAGTAAAGAAGTACCGGAGAGGATGGTGAGGCTGATTGATGGTGTGATTCAATACGTCCTTGTGATACGGAAAGTGAAAAAGTGTTTCAGATTAGAGAATAGTTTTATCTTTCGTGTTGTTATGGGGAATGCCCAGAATGAGTCTGCATACAGGATGATCTGTTGGATAACGGTGGTGTAGCTGATTTTGTAGAATTTGCCTCGAATGTCCCAGTCGCGGTCCATCATACATCCTTTTCTTTGGGAGATAGGGAAGACTTTTGTCTTTAAGTTTCGGATGTGGGGTAGAAACGAGACCTTATTATCTATTGTGACCCCAAAGTAATTGAGTGATTTGGTGTGTTTTAAGATATATCCTTATTTTATTACTATTTAGCGTTATTTTTGGGCTTGATTTTAGAGTCCTAGGTTCTTTCTGAATTATCATTGCTTGTGACTTTTGTGGTGAGATAATGAGCTGAAGAACGTTGTAAATATTTGATAAAATAAGTAGGGATTCATTGTTGTGCTATTTTAATTTTTTTTGGTTTTGCCTCAGGTGATTAGGAGTGTGTTGTCTGCAAAACAGATAATTTGTGTGTGCTCCGACTAAGTGTGTGAGACAACGCTGTAGAAGTAAGTGCTCCAGAGAATCGTCATATTCTCTGAAGCACAACACCCCATAATCACGGATTCTGCTGGCAACCGCGATTTTGGTGTGTTGTGGTGATTCCGCTGTCATGGGTCACTACAAGCTCTCTGTTGTCCAGAAAGGAGAGGAGAACTTTAAAGATATTGGCTGGTGCTGCAGTTTTGGCTAGTTCAACTTTAAGTCGGGGCCATGCCTTGAATCGTGGGCCTTTGTTATGTCTAAACTTAGAAGCGTAGTATAGTAGTCTTGATTATCGTTGATTTCGGCTTTTGCTGTTTGCAAGGCGTGTTCCATTGAGAGATTCGAGCGAAATTTGAATTATCTGGGGTGAATGAAGTTGGAGACAAGTAAGTGATGCTATAAACAGTTGAGAGTGAGTCTTTCAGACTTTCCCTGTTGCTGGGTAAATGATGGAGATGGAGTAATATGAGGCGGCATTTTTAGGATCATTATTCGTTTTTAGAAAGAATACTATTTGGCGGTTGGAAAGCTTGAGACGGGTGTTAAAAATGTTTAGCGGGAATTTGATATGAGCGAAGTGAATAAGTTTAACTTTTCTGCTATAGATGCCGTCTAAGTCTGGTGCTTTTGTGTTGTTGAGATTCTTGATTGTGCTATTTAGCTCTATGATTGTGAAGGGAAGATCAGAGTAAGAATTTTATAGTCTTAATTGATTATTGATCTGTTGGGAAGGAGAAGGTGAGCAGATCTTTAAAAATGGTATTTGGGATGTCTTTGAATTTGTTGATTGAATTAAGAGTTTCAGCCACCCAGCCTGTCTAGTGGTTAGCGTAATTGACTGCGGAAGGGGTTGGACCTTCGTTCGAATCCCGGCTCGGGTATGGATGTATTTTCTCTTTCTCTCTCTCTGTGTTTCTTGTCCTTTCCTCAGATGATCAATGAATGTGGCCCGCCCTATAAACGGGTTTGTGGTGGTGTGGCGTGAGCGATACTACTCGTACCTCCGTGACTTGGTTCACAGGTGCCCACCGAGTAACGATAAAATGAGTTGCAGTTTCCGGCCTTGTTGCGGCAAATGGGCTAATGTACTTACTTGCTCAAGGGTGCCCACCATTAGAAATAAAAAAAAATTAAGAGTTTCGAACTGGCTGCGGGGAAATAGTTTACTTGTAGCTATTGTTCCTAACTAAAGTTACGTAGATGGAGTTCCTTTTGGAGCAGAAGCTTGCCCAGCTTTTTAGTTTTGCCTCGAGAATGTCAATTTGTAGGTTGCTAATTTTTATTTGTAATTTAAATGGCCCCGGGTTCTCCCTGTGGTTCTCATTCCAGTTTCATTAATCTTCTTAATGCTTTTACTTCATTTTCCTTGGATTGTAGAGCTGGTGTCCATCATGCATTTAATGTTTTTCCGGGAATTTTGGTGAGGAAGTATTGTTCTGCTGTTCCTATGATTTTGTTTAGGTTAGACTATCAGTGAAGTCATCTAATTGGCTGACTGAGGATATTGATTGTAAGTGATGATGCAGAAAAGATAGCTGAAGTTTCATTAGTTTGATAAATTTATTTTGGTGTGCTATTGTATCTTTTTATACACACATAATCGTATATTCTATTATATTGCCATTTATTCTTATTAAAATAGTTTGTAAATAAATTTGGTTTATATTCATCGTGGTCTCAAAGACAACACGCTTCGAAGTCCAAGATCCCACGTTCAAATCTAGCTACGGCTTAAAAAAAGTGTGACAGATTTTTTGCTACTACATTCACGCCTGTAGATGTAGGAGTTTTCAGGGTTTCTTCCTTTGTGACACACGAATATAGCCTATTTTGGGCAAAAGAAGCTCTTTAGAAAATATATAAATACACAGCGCTAACAACAGCTTCCAGTTGCTAAGCTGTCGACTATGTAGGTTAATTTTTATTATTATATACTGAAACACAAGAGCTAATTTAATGGATATAAATGATTAAAAAGGTGTTCTAAACCATAAATTTCTGAAGTAAGTCTTGAACACTCACATGTTGAATTCGCGATACAGAGTGGTAGCGATTAACTGTCTCTGTTTGGCATTAACATTTTAAAAGCAAATTATAATTTTGACTTTTGTTTATAGATTTTATTTTAAATTTAGTTTTCTCAATGCAGCTGATCTCACGCTATGCTGTTTTAATCACATTGATCATTGGGTTTCATTTTAATTTATATCCCGTTCTATAAAAATTTTATCTAGCACGCTTATTTGACCGAAATTCATAGTTACAATGGATTCGGAACACTTACAGGAGTCCACTTCTTATACGGGAATCGAACCCTCGTAGTAAAATATCGGAAACATTATCTTTCTAAAGAAACGTATGCTTACCATGGTTAAACATAAACACACAGTCTTTCTCTCTCTCTCTCTCTATATATATATATATATATAGAGAGAGAGAGACAAAGCGAAAATCAAATATTTTTACTAAGGATCTTAATTTCAGAATACTTTCTGTCTATGTTGCAAGGTTTATATATATCTACACACACTACTACATAAAATGCTTATTAAAAATAACATGAAATTTATACGACACATTCAGTGTACAATTATTTTAATACTTTGAACATAGTTCAATTTTTTTGTTTCTAACATAAAATATTGCATTAAGATTTGAAAATCTGGAGTATAATTCACAAAAATATATATGTATGAGTGTGTGTGTGTAATAATTTATATATATACACGTATGTTATTAATTTTTTGAAATAACGTTTTTTACGTTCATGAAACTGAATTTTGCAAATTTAATTTTTTTTTTAATACTAATTTACTCACACAGTTAGTAAATGTTTACAGTACTTTTGAAAATTAAAGTTAGCATTTTTTAGAATTTGATTGAAATACCTAAAGTTATTAAAGAAATATTAAGTAAAACAAAAGATTTTTCAAGAACTAATAAAAATATATATATGCAGGTCACCTCCCCCCTCCTCTTTACACACGCATACAACACAGAAAACACAAAATATTGTAACTTTTTTTTTTCCACGAATCAAATGTTTTTTTTTTTTTAAATTTAAAATAGTTTTAAAAATCCTGCTGTAAAAATAAATTTCAAGAACTCTAATGATTCAGTAACCTACTCGTGATTGCTATTCAGATTTATAATACAACTTAATAAAAGAACAGCATGATAAACAGAAATTATTTATTTTAAAAAATAATATAACAAAATGACTCACATTTTTTTAAAAAAATATCACTACTTGATTAATCGAAAGCATTTAATGTTTGCTCGTCAGCTAAAATTTATATAAAATAATGCGGAATAAAATATATCCAGGTGAACATTTTAAAATTGAGTTTTAAAAACATTTTTATCGTTATTAACAATGCTAATATGAACTAAGCACATTCATAAAATTTTAGATTTAAAAATGTTCTTTTCATTAATTGTCGATAGTTACCATAGAACGATTTTTGAAAAAAGTTCTTAAACACACTAAATTTAGTTATTTATAATTTTCTTTTTAAATTTTTCACGTATTCCAGAGATAATTCAACATAATTACTAAGAGTCTTTCAATCCATATTCAAAAGTCAGTATAATTTTCTCCATATTAGACAGAGCTGTCATCATTTCCTCATCATCAGGTGGGCAGTTTTCTTTCATTTCCTGAAAAATAACGATGGATTCCTTTAGTCGTTGTTTATTTTCATCGCTAAAGTTTTGTATAGTTTTAAGCATCATTGGAAACTTTGACACCAATTGCTGTTTTGTAATCTGCTCTTGGGTTGTCAGAGAACAAGCTCCTTGCAAGTAGGATTCTTCTCTGCAGAGAGTATCTTTAATCCCTTGCGCAAGTTCTGGATTGTGGCTGTCATCTTGGATTTCCTTTCTGAACAATTGCTCATCAGAAGTTTTAATTGTAGATTTCAAATCCTGGTTAGAATCAAATTCTGAATTTCTTTCAGATCCCTTTGAACTGGTAGTAACTAACTCGTCAAGACAACGTTGTTTGTGTAAATTACTTCCTTTAACAAAATGGTTTTCCAAAATTGGTTCAATTTCAGACATTTGCTCATCGACACTTTGTTCTCTCGCTACATTTTTGAAAGTGTTGGCAGGGTCTATATTTGGTTCTTTTTCACATTTTAAACATGTTGAGTCGGTAGTTGAACATGACAAGTAATCTTCCACTTTTCCATCATCCGTCGAGGTTTGATCACAGTTTTCATCCTTTTTTCTAAACTCATTTTCGAGATCTTGCGTGTCTGGAATCGCATCAGCTACAAATACAGATTGTTGACTGTCGACAGCATAACCAGAGTTCACAGAATCAGCCGTAATCTTTAAGGCCTGCAAACCATGGAGCTCTTCTAGATAGTCTGTCTTAACAATCTCAGTCTCGAATGTTGCAGATGCTATAGACGAGCTCAGCAATTCGGTTGGAGAAATACTAGCTGCTCCAAGAAAGTCTTTACTTTCAGACATCTGGCAATGATAAAATTCAAAGAACTTTCCTTCCAAATAAAAACTTCTAATTGAATTACCTTAGTACAAATTACTCAGCACTATATTAGCTTCAAAAACACACTAACTAAAAAAACTATTTGTTTTATATAGATTTTGGACTCATTTCAGGGCGCGGATGTTTCTCTAAAGTTTGATATAAATAGAATTAGTAATAATATGGTCTATAATGTTTTCTGTTTTCCATTTTACGATTATTATTTAAAAATAATTATTTTACAATTTTTATTTCTTTATTAAACATTTAAAATGTTATAATTTTTATGAAAATTAATATTAACAATGAATTTTTGAGGATTATTTATAACAGGCGGAAGAATACTTGTAAGCTATAAAATTCGATTTGAATAAGTGCTTATTAATATTTAAAACATTTTTCTGCCAATTTTAAGAAGTTGTTTTTCAAAGATATATGCTTTTAAATTATTTTGCCGTCGATGAGGCATTGTGACTACATAATATCCAGTGATACCATAATGTTTGTTGATAATTAGAAATAATTTTGATAATAATAGTTCAAAACAAATGTAAATTGTATGAATAAATCATATTGTTTATCATTCATGGGGTAGATATTCCCTTTTCGATTTGGGCTCCAATCTTTCTTAAGGGCATATAGGTTGATCTGTATTCCAGAATCATTCAAGGAAATTATTTCTAGCTATATTTTCTTAGTAACATTTGACATAGTAAACAGTTTTAGTGATATGCACTGGTTAATTTTTATCACTTTAATTTGATAATGTATAAGTTGAGAAATGTATCCCACAAATATAAATATTTTGTTCATTCATTTTGCACTGGAGATGCATAATCGAATCCTTGTAATTTTACTTTCAGTTTAAAATGAAAACCCAAAAAAAGTATCTTATACTTAACCAAAAAAATCTTAATCTATTATTTCTCAGAAAAGAGGTATGTTATAGATAATTGATGATAGTTTAGTATACACATACTAAAATGCATACATATACACAAAAAACCAAAAAATGACAAGAATGAGAAAATAAATCCTGAAACAACATTTCTTTAAATTAGCAAAACATTGAGCACCGAGAAGTTTGCATTCATAATTCTCCATTAGTACAATAGTTTTTTTGCAGGAAAATGTAAGAAAATAGTAGCGGAAGAAAAATATGTTAAAAATTCGCCACACTTGAAATTTTTAATCCTTAAATTCGAGTTCAAATCCTAGTACAAACAAACATAAATTCTTATATTCTTTTATCCCAAATAGTTCCTTATTTATCTTAAGATTTCAGTTGTGTCTAGTACCCCATTGTTCCTTTAGTTTTTCTTTAATTTGTTTCTATGATAACGGTAAGCATGACGGAAACTTTGACAAGAAAAAATGAAATTTTTAAATTATTTTCCTTTTTATCAATACAGTAAAAAATCAAGCAAGGGGAAACCTGTTGCTTTCGCAATACCACATTTTTCAACTTCATTACACATTTCTAAATACTTTTGTGAACTATAATTGAATTTTATATCTTCAATCAGGACTGCTTATATGGTGAAAAGTTATCAGTTCACTTAAGTTGAAACTGGAGGTACCACGTGAAGTTGACAGATATCGCACCCCCAATACTATTGGGAAATATTGTAATAATTTTCACAGTGAGATAGCAGCAATATCATTTACGATCGATAAATTGGAAAGTTGTTCTGAACATAATATTGTTTTCTCACTTCCAAATTCAAGGAATAATGAAAACGCACTAATTCATCCCTGTAGAATGAAGTTAATTGAACTTAAAAAGTCTAGGGAAAACATTGACCTCCAATGTATTCCCAGATCTTGTGACATTTTTGGAAACGAGCAGACTGATTATCTTTCTAAAGTGGGTATCTCACATCTCTCACAACAACTTGTCTACTTTATTGATATACTGAATCAGCCAAATGTCCTCTTCGTAACATTTGAAGAACCCTTCATAGTAAATTAATGAAATGATAGAGCTATCTTGTATAATAATTCAGCTGTGGATAAGCGGTGGAGTATTTTCCTCAACAGAAGTAGTAGAATCCCTAATTTCCTGCCTCGATCTGTTGGATTGCTCCATTGCTTAAAAGTTTCCTGAAGACAAATCCACGGACGCTAATTTTAATTTTTTTTATACTTCATCATTACTTAATTGGGTTCCTCATTAAATAATGGCAGAGATGCCTACGACGAGTGTAGGATAAAAAAAATTATACCATTTTTAGTTTTATTAGCACCTACAAGTATTCTTTCACTTTATAAAGTTTATTTCAATCCTAGTAAATGTGACAGAGATTAATTCAATGTACACTGTGGTTAAACATAATCACAAAAATGCAAACAAATTTTAAATTTTCTTACAAAGGAGCATTAGTGAAAATGCTTTGTTTTGGCACATTCATTGAACAAAGGCACTGTTTTGTAAACTTATTTTAACTCCTAAGCACCCACTAATTTTTTGAAAATAGTTTTAAATTAAAAAAAAAAGAAAAAAAAAACATTTACCAGATTTTCAGACTAGATATAAGTTTTTGTCAATGCGTTTCTTGACTGAGAGATCATTAATGTTATTGCCACCCAGTTGGCGCTATCCTTCATCAAACACCATAACAAATGAATTGGTTCTTTACCGATTCTAGAGACTAATATTCGCCTATGGATTAATAATTATATTCTTTAGTACAAACAGCAATTTTTTAATATTTTCCGTACAACTAATTTTTCTCAATATTGTGTAATTTAAGGCTTTTTCTAAAAGTTTTCCACGTTAATTCTATGAAATTATTCATCAGTGTAACAAATACTAAATATTTTATTTCACATTTTAAGTAACAAATTAAATTAAAATGTGTCAACTTTTAAAATGACCTGAAGGATATTTTTAAGTCTTGAGCACACAAATTTCTTTTATCTTGCTGTTCTCTATGCCTAAATTAAAATACCCAGTTCCAGTCATGGGAAAAATAAAAACATTCGTTCCAATTAGTTTCTCATATTATTCTAAGCTTCCTTTAAATAAAATTCATTGCATCATTAAATAAAACAAAATCAGGGCTAATTTTATGGGTTTCAAACTCACTAATTATGAAAGCAAACAAACACTAAGATTTTAACACTTCCCAGATAATAAAAGGTGGTTTGCAATATGTTCGAAAGAGGTCCTTTCAGCACCAGCTGGACTTATTTTGGACGTGAGAGAACGTTTGATAGATGTCCGTCGACATCTTACGGACATTCTCGAAACGTCCCAATGACAAGTAGCACGTCCGAGACAGACGTGATTTGGCGCACATAACTGGCATTTATTAGGCTATTTAGAATACTAAATTCTAGGCTTTTTGTCATTATTTTTAATAGTGTAAACAACAATATATTTTTAAATGCTGTTTAAGTTAATGCATCACGCAAGTAATGTTTATAATATTAAATAGTAAGTTTTATCATTTTTTTCTAAAAGTATGTTAACTACACTTGTTTATAAAACAGTTTTAGCGGTTTTATTAATTTTACTTTAGTATAACTAGATGTTTCTTAATGAAGCGAACTTTGGCTTTTCTACACGAAAATTATTATTTTATAAATCTTCAATTTTTTTATATCATAACAGTTCATAATATTTTGAAAAATCAGCTAATATATATAACACATCCTTAATTTTTAAATGAAAATATATGCAAAAAGTAGAAAAACTTGCTTATGATTTATCAAATTTTTAATTTTCTGTAATAAGACCTGAAATAATATTTTCCATTATAGACATAAATGCCAAGTTTTTGATAGTTCCTCGAGTTGTTTGTATGTAAAATCTAAATCTTTGCACCAAGACACTTTTTATATAAAAAAAAAATATTTATATACAAAAATCTCAACCCGTGAGTCCAAATAATAAATACTAAAAACAGGAAAGCTGTTCCTGTTTTTCATGACCCAAAAGAACATGACCTACAGAAAGAGTAGAGCCAATTGTTAGTCCTCTAAGTAATCACTATCAGGATCCAGCACCTTCTGCTAACGTGTTTCCAGTTGTGCACAATAAAACTCGGGGGTTTTAGAAGTCCCTGAGTGCTTGACGTAAGTTTGTTTCATTGGTGAAGGATTGTCCATGAATTTGATTGTACAAGAAATGGAAGGCAGTAATCTGATGGTTCAAGGTCAAGTGAATAAATCAGCACTCGATTGAATATGGAATCGTTACGGTGGTGAGAAAGAAACTATAAAGAGGCTGCCACTTGTTGCTTATGGACTTCCAACATGATGGAATCCACTTGCTCAGCCTGTACGTCTTACCTAAGAGATGCAAATGAAATCTAACTGTTTTACCCGAAATGTTAAGTTGTCTGACAAGTTCACCACACATTTGACTACTGTCCTTCTCAATGGCCACCTGCAGGACTCATGCAAGACATTTGTTCATTGCGAGCTTTATCACTGAGGGACAAATAATTCGACCTGAATTTGTGAAGCCAATGTCTTGCTGTACGTTCATTCACAGCATAATCATCAAACACTTGACGACTTGATGCAGCAGATGATGGGCTCTTTTTTAAGTCGTAAAGCAAACACCGAAAGAGCTCCTTCGGCATGTTTGTTCTCTTCGCTACTGTACGAGTTACGATTGACGAATGTACACGGTGGACCTGCTTTTAAAACGAATGATATATTCCTACTCTCAACTGACCGGTGACTACTCTCAACCACGTCGTATACTAATTTGCATACTTCTCACTTCATTCAATGGCGAGTATTTTACTATCTTATTTTGTTGTAGAATTATTATAAGCAAAAATAGTTGAAAATTCATAATTTTTATCAAAATGTATCAATTAACTTGCTTTTAATAATTTTGCTCTTGAGAAAAACTGGTGTCATTTTTAAAATTTACATTGCTGTTTTAAATACAACAGTATATCAGTTCACACACTTTGATTTATCAAAATCACATTTATTTAATTAAAAGAGAAAAGTTTAAGGTTAACTTTTTTTCACATTTTAAATATAAAGGAATCTTCTGAGAAAACTATATATATCATATATAACTCTTTTTTATTCAATAGACTTCAGATATTTTATCATCTAAGTTGAGAAATGATGCATTTTTCTATAAAGTGCTTAAAATTAAATTTTGCTGTTTTAGAAGCAATATTTATTATATTGTCCAATAAAATAATTTTCATTATTCTATAAACAAAAGATATTATAACTAAGGAGTGAAAATCATTAGATTCGAAATCCTAAGACAAGTATATTAGAAACTTTTGAATTATTTATAAAAAGTTCATTTGAAAATTTGATTTGAACTGTAGTTATGTCAAACACAAATTATAAAAATTAATGTATATGCAGATAACGAAATGAAAAATAAATGTAAAACATAACACAAAATAGTTTCTCATTTATTTTAAACAAGCACAGTTATTGTAACTCATTGTGCTTGGTTTACACACAATCATTAAAAAATTTACATTCTTATGTGGTTTTAAAACATCATAAAAGTTAATGTGAAATTTTTATTTTAAAGTGCATTTATGACAAGGTCAAATAAGAAAAAATAATCATTAAATGAAAATAAATTTAAATACGATATACAATATTCCATAAAATAAAATATTTTTTAGTCCATTCTTTCAAGCATGCCACAGTTAAAGACATACATTGGCATTTCTATTTTTGTTACTTGAGATAATTCACTATAGACTGAAGTTCCAAAAAAAATAAATAAATAAATAAAAATTCAGTTTTAGCAAAATTTTCAAGATTATAAGTAACGTATAACTTTATATGCTATCATATAATCTTCAAAATCATACATTACCAAACATAAAACATCAAAAAGTTAAATTTTATGCAAAACATTTACAATATTTAATTTATATACATGAAATAGTAAAGCAAAAGGCATGTTCTCATTACACTTAGCTTCTCATTTGAAAAACACAGCATAATATTTTATATTATATATCACACCAAGAAAATAAGTTTTTTAATATATTAAGTAAGTTTAAGCATTTTAATCATGTCATGAAACAAAAATCAATTTGGTTATTACGAATGAATTTTTTGAAATGATTAAATATTTGTCTATTTTAATGTTTTAAAAAGATTGATTTGCAAACACCAGATCAAGATCTATGACTTTTTAAATGGATTGTCGCTGTTGCAAGGTGACTAATTTTAAAAGAAAGAGAAATATAACTTAAAAAATATCATTTGACATTAAATCCAAAAATTTACTTTAAACTATTTAAAGATAATGCTTCAAAATAATTTTTCTCACATACTAAAATACAGTTTTGTAGCACTCGTATGCATTTTTATAAATCTTCCATACAATTTGTCAGTGCATAATTTACCAATTTTATCAATAAAATGAAAATGCTTTAAATTCTTAAAAGAAATTTTGATAAGCTGAAATAGTTGGAGATTAATTATACATCTTAAAGAAAAATTATAAAGCAAAGTAAAGAAAAAACTGTTGAAGATAGATATTTTTATTTAGCGTCTTGCATATGTACATTATTATGTATGTATATGAACAGTATAAATGTTTAAATGTTTCAGTAAAATTTTCACTTATTAAATGGAGAAAAAAAAATAGTTTTTAACTAATGCAGAGAAATTGAATACTTGATATAATACAGTTTGTTGTCATAGTAAATTTGAATTACAATTTTTTTTACATTACAAGTAAATATACAAGATACTGAACAAAAAATAAACTCTAAATGCCCATTATTTATTACAAACTGTAATTCTAGTTCAAATGAAAAAATTACATTATAAATTTTTACCTTAAAATTTATATATTACGACATAAAAAACCAATATTATTTAGGAAATAAATAATTTGAACTTATATAATTTTACTTTTAGTAGCATTTATTTTTAAAGTTAACTCAAAATATTTTCAACTTGCTTACTAGTGATTCCAGGTATAATATCACATGAATGTAAACAAATTGTTCATTATCAACATAATTTTTAACTGAATAAGAAGAAATCTAATATTCCCCAACTAGTATAATAAAAATACTCTAGATAATATAACTGTAAACGAATACAAAGTAAACCAGACTTTCATTTTATTGGAGTTTCTATTCTTTTAATTTGAGATCAGTTCAAAATTGAAATCTAAAATGTGTAAATTAAAAATTTAAAGGTAAAAATATTTAGATTTAAGGGTCTGAGGTTTTACCCTCTGATTGAGCAAGGTCAACTCATCCTTTTATCCTTTCAGTGGGTCAATAAAATTTAGTTCTAAGAGTACTTGAGAGCTAAACTGTAAAGACTTCACGTTAGGCTTATCACCTACAACCTAATTAGGCAAGAAAACTGATACAGACACTGAATGTCTTCCTCAAAAGCATTGTCACGCCAAAGAATTTAGTAAATATTCATTAAAGAATGAAAAATTACCAAAACTGAATACCTACGAAAACTTCTATAGCTTTCGTTAATAATTATAGTATATAATTACATTTAAAATTTAAGTTTAATAAAACCTAATACTGTAGATGTTTTTACATATAGTTTCGTGAATATAATGCAAGACATTTCTAAGAAGTTGGTACAATAATGGACGTAAAGGAACTTTTCCAGGACACTTGTAAACAGATCGTCCAAATGAGATCATTAAAGGAATTACTAAACGATTCCCGAAATGATATTTTGAGAATGTTCGAAAGATAGCTAACATGTCCACAGATGAAATATGGATGTTCTGAACGTCCGAAGGATATTCAGAGGACATCGTTTGCTATCTGGGTTTAGTATTACATTCTAATGTTTAGCTTATCAAATAAATTCAACCTATAAGGCTGTAGCATTTTTTTATTTGTATGATTTTTCACATACATTGAAAGAAATAAAACTTAATAAAATTAGTGACTCAAAGAGTTTTATTTAGTCAAAGCATTAAGCAAATTTCAATTTCTCTTAGTACATATAAAAATACAATATTTTTTAATTTCTTTTCAGCCTGTTAGAAGGCAACGTTTTTTCAAAAGCAAAATTAATTTTGGAAGAAATGCATTCGCAGTTCATACTTTTTTGTTCAAGTTCCTAAATTCAGCAGTCCAACTTAAATAAAAAAACAAATTGCTTACTTCCATTAGCAGATCAATAGTTTTAGTAGTGATAAACACTGAATATTTACTTAAGCAGAAAAATTTTTGCTTGAAAAGACATCCGACTCTTCCCAAGATAGAAGAAAGCCTGTCATTCATATCAAACAATTCAAAGGTTCGTTTATTTAAATTATCCATGATTGATTCAAGCCATTTAAGATTAAAGTCCTCGGGAACTTGTACGTACCATTGAAAGAACTCATTAAAGTCATCTACCAGATTTTCAGCAAGTCTAAAAACCTTCAAGGAATTAGTGTTCAAGCAACACTTAATCATTCTGTAAACTTCTACTTCACGCTTCGAAACAGTGTCAAGAAGTTCGGCACTTAGCTCAAGTTCTCTTGAAGTTTGCGCCCACAATTTTATTCCTAAACACCTCAATTCTTCAGCCGAATAAAACATTTTCTTCACTTGTGGTAACCTTTCGTGAAGTAAGGAACTGACTTCAGAAGAAGAATCGTGAGGAATGAAAGATTCGATTTCTTTCACGCAAATGTAGTTTTCCGGTCTTGTCTTGGAACTGAATTCATACTCAAATTCCACAGGACTGATAATCTCGAATGGTGAATCGTTATCTTTCACAGGGAACTGCAGTAGTTCGGCGAAATCATTCAATGAGCTGTCATTGGAATTTTGCGAAGTTGATCTGCTCAGAGTCTTATAATCTGGATTAACCTCAGCTTCCAACGAGACAGAACCCTTCCATTCCGCCATTTTTAATATATTTTCTTGTGTAAAAAAAAAAGTACGAGAGCTTCTAAATAAAAGTTGAAGGGTACTTTCTCTACTAACAGTAATTACCCTAAAAGTAACTTCTACTTATAAGTAACCAATATAAATAACTTGGTGACAGTTGAGATATTTAGAGCACAAAATTTGCATGGAAATTTAACTTGTATTGCTTTAGATCTCTCGCCCTGCTTATAACAGCCTGAAGAATTAATGATGGAAATAAATTTTATGTATTCACATTACGTTTGAACTACAAATTGAACTACGTTGGAACTACGTTTGAACTACCTCTGTATACTCTGTACATGTATTATACTCTGTATGTATCTCAATATACTCTCTACACGTGATCTGTTCTGTTCTGCTTCATATACTACTCTCTACACATTTGAACAATAAAATAACTGCCACAGTAGCTTGTTGGAGAAATTCCTCACTCTTCCATGACACGGAAGTTGGGAGTTTGATACCTTATTCATTCAAAGACCATCATGTTGAGGAAGCCTGGGTCTATTAAAAGTTTAGTAGGCTCTAATGTTCTTTCAATCATATAACGTGGCATGAAAACGAGGTTGGTGTTGACCTTATCATTTAATTGTGCTTCAAAATTATGAAGCAATTTGATATGAGGCGGCTTTAGTCGAAAAAAGTAAAGCAGTTGAAAACATATAGCTATAATCTAAGTTAGCAATCAAATTTAAAAATAATGTGCTCTTAGAATAGATAAAATTCGATAAAAATAATACACCCACTTTTTGAAGCACTTTATACATTCAGTTAAAAATACAAACATACATATATTTTATATAAGTTCTTGAATTACATTGATTATTAAAAAGTGTTTATTTAAAGAGTTCTTAATGAAAATAAAATTTCAAAATTAAGTCTGTACATAAGAAATTCAAATTATTAATGTATCATAATTAACAGTCAAATATCTTTCATTTCAATCAACGCCTAAGGGTTTTCGCAATCTAACAATAGCGGTGATCGTCAAACAGACCTAGGGAGTGACTCTTACAGAAATGCCTCAACATTGTTATTGTTGTTTATATTTATCAAGAAACGAATACGATGTTAACTTTTCTGAAAAAGAAATTTGAAACTTTGATAATTTTTAAGTAGATTTATTGAAAGATAGCATGGAAACAACTTCCAAAATTAAAATGTAAACAGAATTAAAAAGGAAGTAGTGCATATTAATATAAAAATTAATATGCATTTGAAATTATGGTAACCTATTTCTGCTGTGAGCCCAAATGATGGATGATGATGCATGAATGATCAGAAAGAGGAGATGATGGATGCTCTTCCAGGCATCACAAAGATGATGGAAAAAGTTATATTTTTGATGTCTGGAAGATAACTTAGTAACTGAAGAATTAGATAAGGAATATCTTGCTCCTAGGATTTGTTTCCACTTGAATTTGGCCCTTTTTTATGTCCTTATGTGGGAATTTTAAATGAAAGTCGATCTATAATCTTTTGTATTTAAAAATTATGAGCTAAATGTAGAACACAAGAACAAAGACGATTAAACAAAAATACTATCTGCGTTTATTAAAAGCATGCAAGAGAGATTTTAAAATTAAGAAAAGAATTTTTTCAAAAATGTATACTACTATTATTTCATCATATTTAAATTTGAATTTAAGAAATTAAAAATATTGCAAAAAATGTTTTAATTGAAAAGTGTCATTTAGTTTTATTTACTAATACCAATAAAATCAAACTTTACAAACACAAATGTTTGATATTTCATTAAATTCCTAAATTTTATGTTTATTGTTAATACTACAGATACACAACGAACATTAACAATGATCTGAGCTGTTGTCTCATATTCAAATATACAAATATTACGATATTTTTTGGATTTCCGAACCTCATCCAAGTAAGAAGGTCAGCACTGGAACTAGTATTCTTTCCATAGGACCCTACGCTACTTTAATGAAAATCAAAAAAGAAAAATAGGTGAGTTTGCAATCCATGCGCCTTATAATCTCAATTGAATTAATATCGAATTTATTATCTTTCAGCTCTGAAAGTGATCTTTTATCGATTGGAACATGTCCTAAAATGCTTCAAATTTATCCTAATTTTAGTTTTATTTGAGCTGATATCCTCTTCTTAGTACTAGATCCCATCATACCAATAAACAAACATAAGGACCTCGTGATCGGACTATTCATGCATTATAGGCTTTCGCAGATTTAGAATCGAATCCATTACCCGCCAAACAAGAGATGGATATTTTACTAAATGGATGCCCCCTGGTATTTGTGCATTTATATATCAAGCGATTATGGTTATTTCATATATTATAATCGATGGTCTAGGATATATTCCTCATTGTTCTGAATCGAATTCGATTGATGAATGCCTTTATAAATACTACCAGGTGTTACCTGCCAGATCATTAGGGGTATTAACTAATATTATATTAACATACTGTATTATTAGATATCAAAATATCTGGTGTATATGTACACTACAGTTCAAAAGGCCGCAGCTGCTTGGTTGATTAGGTCTTTGATCTCAAAAAGGTTGTCAGTTCGAATCCTGATATTACCGAAGATCCGTGATGTTCCCTAAAGACGTCTGGAGCAGGTTAAATAGAAATGTCCTCCACGCAATGTTCTCCACGTTAAAAAATACTTCTAGAGATGATAGATCAAGTACTCTGCTTTCTTTTGCTTGGCTCTTGCTTCTAAATTACGAAGATTCTTAAGCTTCAATTTAAGTGGTATCGCTCAACTCAGTATTGTGCAAACGAAATCATATGCCTCTACAACTGAAAGTTACGTAAAGCTTTTAAAATATATAATAAAAAATTTGAGTTTGTAACAAATTTTCAAGTTATTTTTGGTTATTATTATTTTTTTTTTTTTTTATCATTGATGAATTAAAATTTTTCTGCTATGTTAATATACAACAACACGAATGTTTTTAGCTATTTATTATTTTATTATTAAGATATATATTTATTCTCTTACAAATATGTAAATAAATACAAATAGGGTTGTTTAATTAAATAAAACATTGAAGTTTTTTATATTATTAAAATATTTCTGTTCATGGGAAAATTAAATTTGTTTTTAAGTTTTCCTGATTATCAGTTAGATTTCGATCTTTATTTAAATAAAACAGCACTAGAACTACACGATTAACCGATGTTTCTAGTCATATATTTTAGCCATATCATTTTATTTGAAGTTCAAACACTTTAAGTTATCTTACAATTCTACATTTACATTTTAATGAATTTTTGGGAGAAAAAAAATATTAAAATAACCTTATAAAAAACTCACTCATGGTTCTTTTTTTCAATAGCACACACACACACACACACACACACACACATATATATATATACGATTTAATTTTGACATTTCTCAATTTTTCTGCCAGCTGAAAGAAAAATTACCGATCTGTCAGTTGTTCAGTTCTTTAATTCGACTCTCACCTCGGTATGAATGGTTAGGAATGGTACTTCGGTCTTTCTATTAAGCAATAAATCTCGGGCTCATCGTGGCCTTGAGGTAGAACAGCACTCTGGAACATAAGATCTCGGATTTGATTCCAGCCACTAATGAACAACGGGAGACGATTGTTAAGCTTCTAAATGTTAAGTTTCGAGTGTTAAGTTCAACTCTAAATATGGCTCTCCATCTATGAAAAGTTCCCCTGGAAATCACAATTTACGCAATGGATGCTAAAATGGCTTTCAACTCAGTCGTTACTTCCTTCATTATGGAGTGTCCAAAGATAGAATTGAAGTGTAAATATAGTGTTTCGTATAATTTAGCCACTGTAAAACCTGAGACTTACAATCTTACTTTCGTGGCATCAATATCTTATTTGTTTGTGAAGTTTCTATGTCAAATTGAATGCATTGATATTGAATTCATCAAAATATTCTTATTCATTCTTTAATTTGTTAGAACAATGATATCTGGGGTTCGAATCTAGCTACTGTTGAATAAAGGAGATGTAAATCGCGCTTCTTCATGTATGTCTGTCGGGTTGGGTGCTGGAGGGTTTTCATAGTTTTCTTCCTTGCTGCTCGTGAATACGGCATACTAACAGCAAAAATTCTCCAGACAAACAATTTAAGATAGATATTTAAGAACGATTTAAGATTACAACTACCTTCGGGTGTTGACTTTACTCGTTGTCAAAGATGTAGGTCTCGATCCATTCACCCTCAGAATAACAAATTGATCGGCATGGCAGAAGTTCTCCATAATAATTTGTAATTATATATATATATATATATATATATATATATATATATATATATATATATATATATATATATATATATATATATATATATGATAAATAAATCAACGCATCAAAGCATATTTCTAGGATTAAATTTAAAACTATTATTGAGAACTAATGAACCCTAAATCTAGGGAATTTTCCTTCACTAGATTTAGAGTTCTACACTAGCTCCCGATCCAGTCATTTTTCAATAAGATAATGGATTGTTGATGGTTGCTATAGTTTCTACCTTGTGTTTGGGGAGTTATCTTGGTTTCTTCCTTTGTGGTGTCCATAAACAACAAAACTTATGTGTGTTTATTTTTATGCTTTATTGTTTTTTGCTGTAGATTCTTGAATCCTTTTGACATCAAGAAGCTATTTTCCTATGTTGAATCAGAATTCTTTAAAGAACGTGCCAATAAAAAATAAAAACGACATATATAAAAAAATTTGGAACTTGGGAGATTTTTAATTGAAAATCGTTTCTTTATATTAGATCAGAAAAAGGCATCATAAAATTTCATTTGTAAATATCTTTTAATGTGAAATCTAGTAAATATGTTTCATATGTACAATATCTTTTCCTGCATGAAATAGGGAACCGAACGTGTTTCTAATTATTAATGTTTAAACATTTATTATGGATTTTGAATTATTTTAACTATTATAATAACACATTTATGTTTTATTAAAATAATAAAATATAAAAATAAATACATTTATATGTTTTTACTCTTTAGCTTTAATTATTCACGTTAGTTGTCACTCTCTATATCTTTATAATTATTAACAGTATCTTTACTAATTCTTTACGGCATTATAACTAAATAAAATGTTTATGAAAAAGAAAATTTAGAATTACGACTTTACATAAATAAAAAATGATATTGTCGTCAATAATTCAAAAACATTTTATGATATTCAGTCTAAGATGAAGAGAAAGTAATAATGTTAAAAAATAACAGCTCTTCTAGTGCTAATATCATTAATTTCTAAAAACATTTAACCATTGGAAACAAATAAGGATATTCATAAAATATTGATATAATATAATCATGATCATAATAATTGCTTATAAAAAAACAAAAATGAAGTCTCTTTGCATTTATTACATTTGGTTTAGTATTAATCAGTTCCACTTAAGAGCTATTGCAATAATTCCAAAATAAAAATTTTATTTCTTTAGTAATTTTTAAATGAGTCAATAATTTGTGTTTTCAATACAAATTCTGTTGAACAAAAAATTTTCATCCTTTAAGAATTTAATGTTTAATGATCATAGCTTTTTATTTTAACTATTCTTATTAAAATTTAAAATTAGAATCTGTTGGTTTGGGTTCGATTAAAACAAACTCTCCCTTCTACTAGGATTTTTATACTCTTAAAGCTTTTACTAATTTATATATTCAAAATTTATTTATACATCTTTATAAAAGATTTTCTTCAACTCAGTCAACTAATTTTAAAGAAATCACAATCTACCGCTCAACTTTAAGCAATCCTTGAAACCATCAAGGATTGCATTTCTGGATGAATAAATTTGCAAATATTTTAAAAAATTGATCGAAATAAATTTTCTTATAAATTTGTTATGTTTAAATAAAAGCAGAATTAAAAAATTTTATTAAAACAGTTTACATAACTCAATTTTTTTTTCAAAAGTTTTAGTTTAAAAATTGTGTTGTCAGAAATTCTTTTTTCCATTTACTCTAATGCTTAGATAATCTAAGTGGTTTTTTTTTTCCAAATCAGTTTTTAGGTTTCGTTTTAGACATATTCCACGCGTTTCAGTTTGTTCACAATGAAAGTCATTTGTAAAGATTATTGGAAACTGTTCGATTTTTTACAAATTTGTCTTGTTCTATTAAATGTTACAAAAATTTCTAATAAAATTATATTTATTTGAATTAAATCGTCAATGAAAATCTTAAGGAGAAACAAGTTTCTTAAACCTAAATTTTTCTAACTGCATTTGTTCTTCAATATTTTGTCAACTACTTTTCAGCAAGTTTATAAAATATTGAAGTATTTATTATATCAATAGACAACTTAACAAGTATTTATGATTGCCTATATATATATATATATATCAATAGAAATTCTTTTTAAGAAAGAAACTGCTAACAAGCTGATAAATTTAAATAAATCACTAATTGTTGTCAAAATATTTTTAATTCATTAAACATTTGAGTAACACTTTAAAATTCTAAATTTTTAAAAACTTTTTTTTTGTACTACACACAATTTGCACATTTTTAAGTCTTTTCACACCTTTTTGTTCAATATCAAATTATAGACAAACTGAGAACCATTAAACTAACAATACTTATTACTTAACAGAGTAGAATTAAAAGTTTAAAGACTGATAATTTTGGTTACAAGTATTATTCATGAAACCACGACTTGAAAAATTTTGAACTAACTCTCCTTGCTTTAAATTTAGAATATAGTTTCCATCTAGATTTTAAATTAAGAGCACATTTGATATTTTTAGCTGTAATTAAAACCTAAATGAAACTTGTACAATTTAAGTAATCAGTGATATCAAACAAAGATGCTCAAAATCAAGTAACTCAGAAAATATCCAGTCTAGCAATTAGAGATTTTTTTTTTAGTTTATTATTAAAAACGATTTCAATAGGAGTTAAAATCTTTAAACACAAGACAATTTTTTTAAATTTACATTGAATAATCAATTGTATTCAAGATTTACTTATGCAACACTAAAATTCATGCTAATATAGTATGCTTTAAAAGTATTTATGATTTGCCAATGCATTACTAAAATTTATGATAGGCTGTAATCTTTTTCGTAATTATCATGTAGCTTAGAGTAAAAAAGTACAGCTGAAAAAAACTTTCCAAGTCTATTTCAAGTGCTTAAAAGAGGTATGATAATTTCATTAACATTAAAGTTAACGTGTTTTATTTTTGAAGTCTCAAATTATATAGCAACACTAAGATTTCTTATAAACCGAACTGATGATATTTTAGATCAGTGACAATTCACTTTAACAAGAAAGAATAAGAAACAAACATTGCAAAATAGATTAAACACACAAAACCTTTTATTTAAAATTGCATAAGCAATCGTACATGTAAGATTACTAAAACATGTAAAATACTAAGCATTTTACAAGTCTAAAAAGTTCGTATTAAAATTACTTTTAAGATAAGTATAATTTGTTCAGGTTTCAAGACTTTATCGCAGCCTCAATTTCGTCAATTAAACTAAGTATTTGATACACCTTAATAATAATTTCGAAACATATTTGCTTAACTGATATATAATTGCCATAAAGAGAATTTCCAGTACAGCAGTCGCTATGGAAACTCTGGAGCCTCGCATGGATATCACGAAGCCTTGCGAGTCTCTCGCGAAAATCTCTCTTGAAATTTGCAAGTTTTCCAACGAAATTTTTCATTTGTCTAGCCTTGAACAAGAAAGTAAATACTTGAAACGAAAGTTTTGTGAGTTCGGAATTTATATTTATTAGTTGGTTCACGCACTCAGCAATGTCTTCCTGGATTTGTGAGACAGAACGAATGACCTCTTGATTGCTCGTGCTAGGAACAGACACATCTTCTGAAGGAACCGCAAGCAAATCAAGAAGGTTCTTAAGACAGGTAGGGTTTTTATTATTAAAAAGGATCATGAAATTGGCAAATTCATCACGTACTTTTTTAGCAGTTCTATAAACAAGAGGCCAGTTAATCCGCCGAGGTCGTGAGCTTGGCATTGTAGTACTTTCAGAGGTGGTAGATATTTCAACTTCTGCACCAACCTCGGGTGGAAGACCATATAAAGCTTTTAAAGTCTGTGGGTCTACTCTTTTTTTGACTTCTTCGTCAAATCTTTGACGAAATACATCAGCATCTAAGATACGCCGTTCTGGATGGCGAGGTCTCGGACAAACATCCACGAAGCTTCTCGGAGAATTGTCTCCCGATGGTCTATTTTCAGAAGGATTAAGAATATTATTAATAATATCTTCCACGTCTATACTCTTTTTTTTATCAGAAACAGTCTCTGGGGACTCCATGCTCTTAAAAGCACCAGAGAAAAATTCCTGGACGATTTTCTGAGTTTGTATCAGATTTGTTTCCTGACTAGACATTCTTTCAGAATTATCATTTGGATTTGTAATACTTTCCTGCAGTGAACCCAAACTACTTTTTGAATAAGATACTTTTTCAGGAAAATCACTTAAAAGAGCATTCATGAAATCATTGGATGAACGCCGTTCACTCTCTTTATGTAAAATTCTTTCAGGAAAATAACCCTCCATAGAATTATTGTTATTATCAGATGTAATCGATCCACTCTCTTCGCCTGAAGCTTCTTCATAATAACTACTAAAAACATTCTTAAAATTAGATTTAATTGAATCACTTGTTTCAAGAGTTGTACTTTTAGGGTAATCAAATACATCGTCAATCAAGCTACTTGCACCACTCGATTTTTCTGGCACATATCCAGGAAAAAACCTTGACCACTCCTTGGAAAAATCTCTTTTAGGTGGGCTTGGATGATTTTCTGGAGATGACTTGCTTTCATCGGAAGACGTAGTTTTCCTTTCAAACGAACTGCGTGTCTTTGGTATCGCTCCTGTACTCACTTTCTCCTGTTTGACAGATGCTTCCAACGGTGTTGAGGACTTCTTACCCGAAAGATCATACATTTCCAATATGTTCTCTTTTAGAAACGTAAAATGACCTGCAGCCGATTCTTCAAATTGGAAGCTTTTAGGAAAATCCTTTGAAAACTCCGTGGCAAAGTGTTTTTTAGCTGGCATCGGACGATTTTCCGGAGGCAGCTCGCTTTCATCGGATGACGTAGTTTTCTTTTCAAACGATCTGGGTTTCTTTGGTATCGCTCCATAACTCACTTTCTCCTGTTGGACAGATACTTCCAAAGCTGTTGATAACTTCTTATCCTTAGTATCAGAAATTTCCAATACATCTTTCACAAACTCAGAATGGCCTGCAACTGATTCTCCAAATTTAGAGCTTTCAGGAAAATCCTTAGACAGCTCCATGGCAAAGTGTTTTTTCGCTGGGCTCGGACGATTTTCTGGAGATAACTCGTTTTCATCGGAAGTATTAGTTTTCCTGTCAAACGAACGGCGTTTCTTTGGTATTGCTCCATAACTCTTTCTCTCCTGTTGGATAGATGCTTCCAATGGTTTTGATGGGTTCTTACTAAAAATATCAGATATCCCCAATTCTTCTTGTAAAGTTTTAGAATAATCTGCTGTTAACTGTCCAACTGTGGAGCTGGTGAAGCTCTTTGAAGAGTTTTTCTTTCCATTAAGCGATGTAGAAACACTGGTTTTATTTCTTTCATCCTCTAAATTTGTTACTGATCCTAATTTATCACAACATCCTTCAATGTCGGTATTTGACTGTCCAGTTGTTTCAGTAGTAGATTTTTCATTCAATTGTTCACGAGTAGAAAACTCCGAATCAATAGCTTCCACTCCAAACAGACTTCCAACTTCCACAGAATATTCTTTTGATGTCTTACCGCCCAAAGTGCTACAAATTGATTCAGTAACTATTGAAACGTTTTTTCTTGACTCTGTAGAGTTAAATTCTTCAACAGTTGTAACTGTTACATCATCGCTAATAGCTCCAGGAAGTCCTGACGCATCAATTCCATTATTGGAGCTAGAGTCATCGATAGAAGGCGGATTGTCAAAGATTGAAGAGTCTATCACTTTATTTTCATCAGAATCACTAGCATTTGCAGAGTCACGATCATCCTTTTCTCCAGACATTACGAATTTTCGAGTGAATTTTCTATCTGCGCATCAATTTTTTATTCTTATTAAATTATTTTATTCTAAAAACCACAATCATTTGACTTGAATGTTTCGTGTAAGGGGATTGACCTGAATAAGGACATTCATTATTCGAAAACATATACCTAAATTTACTTACAAAAAAAAAACCTTACTTAAATTTGCATAAATTTTGGCGAATAATTCATTTTGAAAATTATATTGAGCCCCCTGTTTGGTGTAGTGGATACTGTATCATTTATAACTAACCTATGCTCAATCAATCTTTTTAAAAAGTATTGATTTTTTTCAATACCACACCACACCAGAGGAAGGGCACGTTGAGTTGCTTTAAATTTCATAACATGCACTTGTGTACAGGTAACATGAACAATGTTACTCTTCAATAATCATTCTAAGAGTTATACTTAAAATTTGATCAAAAGCACTCAATAGATATTTAACTTAGTCATTGGAAGCACGAGAAGAGGAAATTGCGATTTTCAACGAACATTATGTATAGTTCTTCATATACTCTAAGGATATATTAGGAATGCAGAATTAGATCAATGAACATGAAAATGAGTATTCCGTATATGAATAAGAAAAATCTTCAATTTGTTTTTAATAAAAATAGTACGTGTAAAACATGTAAATCCGGGGATCACCTGAACCACTTTGTAATACATAGTGGTGCAGGAGAGCCCTAGATTTTATCTAAGGGTTAACGTGTTCGGAATATTCTCCCACCACCAAGCAACCCGTAATTTTGAACCACAATTAGGTGATAAGGTCATATCAGAGAAGAGACTGAACTGACAGTCTCTTCTCCTATCCACACCACACTAGCGGAAAGATTTCGGACGTCACAGATTAACGTTGACATGTTCCCAACCCATCGAGTTCCCCTAACCCAGTGAAGGAGAATGTAGTCAGCTTCCCAATCATAGCCCAGGGCAAATGATACTTTACTTAGGGATCTTTACGGGATGGTTGGTTGGGTTTTCTGGCGCAAGGTCGGATCTTTACAGGAAGCAGCTATAATTTTATCAATTTTAGTGAGAGAATTTGAGTTAAAATATCTTGTTTTTGATATCATCAGTATATATATATATATATATTCAATTAAAATTTCTGATTAAAAAAACAATGCATTGCTGAAAATTTAGGCATGGAATATTGTTTCTTGAATAATGTTACTCTATTTCCAATGCAAATTCAGTTTGGTTGACGTTCTGCTGACACTTTTTACACATGAGAGATAAATGAGCTCCCAATCAATATGGACATCTATGCCAAAAGTCAATATTGAACCCATGGACTGCTGAACTATAGGCCAGAGCACAAACAATGTCGTTGCAAGATTCAATGCTTATTGTTTGTAGTGTCTATTGAAATTCACAAGCTTTATTTCTCTCCAGTTTGTGCAAATCTTCTTTAAGCCAGAAAAATAATCAGAATGTCACAAGTACTCACTTAAATGGTCGATAAAGATGAAATTTGACTGTGATGTTGAGAAATAAAGGATTTCAATTTGTTATAAGTATTTCCATAACAAACTGACTGTGCTTCAGTGTTGTTGCAAAAAGCTGTTGGGAAAAGATCCATGATGTATAATATACAAATAGCGATATGATATACAAGTTGAATTTCAGCTGTATTTTTACTTGATTCACTGATAGGGGTGTTAAAAAATCATGATAAAATATCGCTGTATACTAATCTATGAGCAGAAAAATCATTAAACTCCATGAAAAACAGAATTGCAGTATTAATTGGAGAAACCCCTATCATGAGCATTGTCATCATGAAATGCTGCCAAGCTGGTAGCCGGAGGATTAGAGCTCTTGCCTTCGATTGAACAGTTTGTAAGTTTGAATTCCATCTTAGGCCTGGGTATTTTCAATGGTTAGGAATCCCCTTTAAACCGCGGTGCTGGTCCAATCAGCCCTCGCGTGCAAAAGTCGTTAAGTGATAACATGAAAGATTAAACAGTTGCTTTATATAACACAGCTGCCTTTAGTGACAGTTTTTATTTCCAGTTTAAGTTTTGACGAGGTTTGCATTCTTTTAGGAATTTATGGAAGCAGCTCAACCTTTTTACTAATGATGTGTATGTGTTGAGAGTATTATGCTACATACTACTTTATCTGGTAGAGAATTAACGTGGAGTGCTGTTACAGTTCATCTGAAATCATCGCTAACATTGAGTCGATGGAAGCTATAGCTCAACAAGGAAAATGTGTTCTGTTGAGAAGGTATAGTGAGGAGATATATTTTAACAAAAGAATCTGTAGCGATTTCAATTACCTCTTATGGCAATATCCTCTAGAATTATACTTACAATTATTCTTACAATATTATACTTACAATAATTACATTACAGTTCTTCATTGCCTTAATAAGAGAGCCTAAAGCACTAACAAATAAATTTTCCATGAGAATCATGGTCTTTATATTTTGACTAGTTTGAGCATTTAAAGTGGTATCTCGTTGCCTGAGCTAAGCATCCTATACATTTTTCCTGATCTAAAAGATCATGTATGACAAAAAATGCCTCTGAATTTTATTAGATTTTGTATGTCATTATTGCAACAGCCTTGCATCTGGTTTATACTCTAGATACAGCACAACAAAACTCTAGAATAACTATTTCATTGTAGAAATTTCCAGATTTTTCTTTTTAACTGAAGTCTTAATTATTTTCATTTATAGACTACGTGCATATGAAAATTTTCAATTCCTATAATTAATTTTTGGCATTTTTAGAATTCAATGATAAAAACGCAAATAATCAAAATACGGTGTTTCTCGTTAACAGAAGGAACCCAATTGGCTTTGTAATTTTGCTGTTAGTGGATGGTACAGATAATCGTTAAAAACAAAGCAAATGCAGAACATTTTTGGCTACATATACATGGCTTTTATCGATTACTCCTAATTAAAAGAAATTACACTAATTCGTAGCAAAAGGCACCAGAATACATAAAATAATTTATACTAAGCTTTCAGAATGCTATTCCTCAAGTTTTACCTTTTATGTGAAAATAGTCTTTGATCAATTTATTTCCTGATCTTACGTTTCGCATGTTGGTTAGCTTTAACAATTTTTACTGAACCAGAAAAAATTAATAGCATTCAAATTTAAATATTTGAAACTAAGACGATTAAGCAAATACTATAAAAATATCGTTAAAAGCATAAAAAAATTTTTGTGTTTTGGCTATAAAATTAGCTTTGTAAACTATCGTTGTAAAAACCTGAAAGTTGCGATAATTGGCAGAATTTATTTAAAAAATTAATTTGTTTCGTGGAAAGATACGTAGTTCAAGTATTAAAACAGTGACTTTTTCCAGTTCGTATTAATGAATTTTCCTTTTCAGATAAAAAATAATACTTTCAGAAATTTCAATACTCAGTCTTTAGGGCACAACATTTGCATAAATTTAAAATCTTTAAATTATTAAAAAAAAAACCTTTTAAATAAATGTTCCAAGTTTGTTTTTATTATATCCAAGAAAAACACAATTTTTTTTTTTTTTTTAAGAATCAATATAACACTCGTTGTTTATTATGCAAGTTAGGTATTTTCTCTTAATTGAAAAAAACAGTACAGAATAAATTTTCAGAAAACATTTCATAGAAAATTTCAGAAATATATCTATAAAATGATAGTTGCTGCATTGAAATAATTTTTAGGTTTTAATCTTTTCTTTACCATGTTTTCATAATAAAAATAAATTTTAACTTGCCCTCTTCTCACCAGGTTAAAATTCTCTCTTATACTTACTCACAAGTAATCATAGTGAATGTGATATTACTAATTAGATGATTTACCAATTAAAAGTTATATTTAGATTAAATATAATATCAAAAACTCTATTTACTATCAATATTTGGATCATTTCGGTAAAAAAATAAACATTTATTTCAACACTTCATATAATATTACATTATTAAAATATTCTTGATTGTACACATAATCCAAATCAAGAAGTCTAACAGAAAATCCCAGTAGGATCGGAGATTCACTCTTAAAATATACAGGAAAATATTTTTAGAGAATTCGGTGATAATACCTTAAATTATTAAATTCTTCACATAGTTTTGTACAACAAATGCAGATTTCTCCATTCAAGCATGTGATATAAGTAAGCTTCGCCAAGAAAGGCATTTGGGGATTATGTTGGAATGGTTCTAAACATTTTATTCGAATCTTTTTGATCAATGAAGTCACTTCTCTTGCTTGGATCACATAAGGTTTAATGTCCCATTTATTAGTATCTTCCCACTGGGCCTGCAATAATTTCAGTAGATTTCCTGCGCAACTTGTCGCTAGAAGCACGAGTTTCTTCTGTACATTCCACAGGAAAGTCATCTTCTCGGAGATTTCTCCTGCTTTTTCAAGAGAGTACAGTTCAGTAACAACTGGAAGATCTTTTAATTCCTGCAGGGATTTTTCGATGGAGTCCTTGTCAAGACATTCATATTTCAGAGTTGAGGGTTTTTCATCTTCAGAAAAAGGATACATGTGAATGAATGTTATTATACCGATCATTGGCTTTAATATACACAGAAGTTTGGCACACATCGATTTTGATACGAAACAGTAGGGTTCCTTCTGATCATCCCCGAAACTGGAAAGATCAATGTCAGATCCAAGATGAGAATTTATTATCAGTTTAAAGTAAGTCTTGTTGTTTTTCCAAAACCAGTCCGTAAGAAAGCGATATTTAGTTACATATTTTTTGCTTTGGGGTCGATCGGTTTTAGTTTCCTCAGGTGTAGAAGATAAACCCTCTTTGGTTTTAGGGTCTGATGTCCCAATAGTGCTCGACTCAGCTTCAGATGTTAATTCAGATGTCGGTGATTCAGTTGGGATGTTAGAATCAGACGATAGTTTTTCAAAAATTATTTCTTCTGCACCTGGCTTACAAAGTTCCATCAACTCACTTATGAATTGTAAGGTATCTTCAATAGTAGCAGCTGGCATATTTGAAGAAACTTCTGAACTGTGGATTTTAGCCATTTCCTGCAATTCTCAATTACTATGTTATTCACTCTTGTTAAGTTAGGGATTATCTATGTTGGTGAAATTTTTCCAGCTATATATATCTATGTACAAGGCACAAGAAATTATCAAGACAAAATTTGCATGTGTCTAAAATAAAAACTTCTTAAGCAATAATAAAACTAAACTATTGATGTGGTACGGCTGTCTGAGATAACATTTTTCATGTGAAAAATCTGGATCGGAATTCCTGTGCAATATTTCTTTTTCCTAAGATATTTGTATAGCCGAATTCATTTTACGTTAACGTCATTTCTTTAGAATAAAATATTGACAAGAAAAATGCAAATATTAAAAGGTTTATTGGCTATCTGCAATCCAATCATTTAGCAAAACAAAGTTTATGAAAAGTCATTAACATTATATTCCAAATAATGTCCAATAACTTACGATGCGATTTTAGTGAGAGAGACGTAAATATACAAATATAATTCCTCCTATAAAATTCCTAATTAATGAAAAAAGATTTCATTATGATATAAAGGATGAACTTATTATTATTGATGATTATTTTCGTGTATATTAGATTAAATATGTGCGTATCTACCATCTTCATTGAAAAATATAGTTTTAAGATTCATTTATTCTTTTTTATAATTTTGATTTCAAAATAGTCACATGATTTCTGCGACTTTAAGAACGTTTTTGTTATTTAAATGCTTCTCCTACTCCATTATACTCTTCAATCTTATGAAAAAATTCCTTAAACACATAAACACTATATTTTTATTAGATCATGTTTTGAATTACATTGCCAAATAAAATACATGATGATTAATCAGCATAATAAATTCCAATTACGAAATGCAATTCGATATTGTTTGATTTAAGCTTTGGGAACATTCACGGGCAAATTATATATTCGATACGCATAACAGGTGTCAACCTCCTGTTGGCGATAAATCATCTTGTTATCGATAATAATAATATAATAATAACCTCTAAATTATAATAACACGCATTTCTAGTTAGCTGATCAGACTGAAACAGATTAATAACAAACTATAGAACCAATCCTGGGCTGTTTATTTAATAGACTATATGTCTTAATTCAAGTTTAGAGGCATTGGGTTTAACCCTTATTTGGAGAAAATTGAAATAACTTTCAGCATTGAGACTGCCTTATCGGAATTTAAGTACCCCTTAGTCTTTGACTCTCAGTTAAAGACCTGCAGTGACTGAGTTGACCAGCAGTGAACCAATAGATAACTAACAGAAAATATTAGCTAAAATAAGTTTATCCTAAGTGATCTTCTGTGAAACTATGCTAGAAGAAAAAATCATTATTTTTATTCATGATTAGATTTCTCCAGATTCATTAACATATCTTGTTTTACTTCCGAAAAAACAAAATGGATTGAAAATCATATTTTTAAAAAACGAATCTTTAGAATTTTCAGTTGTGTCAAAATTATTTTATCTGGGTATGTCAAAACTTTTACCTAAAATTTTGTCACTGAAGCATAAAATAAAAGTCCTATCTCAAAAGATTACGTTATTATTATACAAAAAAAATGATGAAAATTTCTTCTTCATGAAAATAAACAGTTTGGGAACTATCTATCTTTGGGAATTCGGGAACTGTCTATATAAATATCTGAAAACTTAAAATGTAATCTTAGTAAAAAAATCTATATTCTGTAGATAAACAGTGATTAGATTTGCAAAAAGATATGTACGCTTCTTCAAAATTTTTGAAGATCTAATGTTTACATATAAGCACATTCTTCCTCATTGCACTCTTTGAAAAATCCTGATTTCGATCACAGCTACTACTGAAAAACGGAAGATAGGTAGTGCATTTCTGAAGTGTTCATCAGTCTTTTGATGTTTCCTATCTCGCGACATGTGAGTATGATTCAGTGTCTAGAGGAAACAATCTCATAAGGCCCAAAATAATCCAAATTGTGATTAAAAAGACTATTAATATGTTCACAATGTGGTGTCAAATTAGTGCACAATGGAATTTGAAGAGAAGGATGTTAGATTCCAAATCTTTATCGACAAATTCGAAAATAACAATCAAATTAAATGTCAAAGTTACAGGGAATTAAGTAGAATTTTAGAATGCACAGCGAATACTCCTATCAACCTCCTGACTTTTGTTTCAATCATTAATTTTCCTATCCAATCCAAGCTCTTAATAGCAAGGGAGTTCCGTTTCCTTAGGCTTAGAATCGTGTATTTTCCTGTATATAATCAGCGGATTGTGCGTTAAAAAATTTAGAATTTCTTGGTGCGTATTATACGCCGCTGTGGATAGCGTGATAAAAAAAAAATAAAAGCAATCTCCATCATAATAAACTTACAAGAAAGTTTTGAAAAAAATGTCGTTTATGTTTCAAAAAATAAATAACAGGTGGAGCTACGATACATCTAACTTATTTCAGCTATAATCAGTTTGGTCCAATTACGTTCAATAAAGAATTTGGTTCCTCGGAAATATATTACAGTTGTAAATTCGCTAACATCATTTCACATCTTGTATCGATGTGAGTTGTTTCATTCTGAACATGTTAAAATTCAAATATCGTCATATGGAAGCGAAAATGTTTAAGTTGCACAGCAGATTTTAAATTAAAAGTTATGGGGAAAGTAAATAAAAAAAAATAGCGACACACGTGTTAATGTAGAGTAAAAAGCAAAGATGTGTGGTATAAAAGAAAAATGTATCCAATGTACAGTTCAAAAATAATCCATTTCTTTCAGTTAACGAAACAAATATATTTTATTTTCAAAATAAGTCTAATCTTGTTTTAAAAATTATTAAAAACTAAAAATCGATAAATTTTACGCGAATTTTTTCGGAATTATCGCTTTTGATTGATCACGTGTTTTCGTCTCAGTTTATCGCCTTTAGCGGTGTGAAATTAATTTAACTAAATTTTTTTCATAATAAATGTTTTTCTGAATAATTAATTACATTTTTAATCATATTGTGTACGTTTTACTTTATATGAAACCCACATTATCCGCAGAAAAAATTACCCCGAATTATGCTTTGCTCTTAAAAAAAAAAAAAAAAAAAAAGTTTTGCAGATAACACGTCATTGTGGATTACATGCAGAAAAACATGGCAATATCCATCTTTTACAATTCATATTATTTGATTTATTTATATAAACGAAGGTTAAAACCAATCCAGCACGCATTTTAATATCTTACTTCTTCAATAGATTGTGACGAATGGCTCCATAATTTTTTATTACGTTATATTTAACGTTTTAATCGCAAGTATAGAATTCAGTTGTCGTATATATATATATATAGCTGGAAATTACTTTTATCTAGTTTAAAATCTAAATAAAATTTTGTAGATTAAAAATATAACAAGCTGTGAATTTTATAAATTGACAGTGTAAAATAAGGAATGTTTATACATATATTTCACCAACGGATAAATTCATCACGGATAAACCATATAATATATAAAAAAAGGCGGGAACATAAATGGCAAATGTTTTTGAACAATTTTTATATAAACTTAGAGGTTACAAAAACATTTATTAATCGTATACTAAAATTACTCGGTATTGGCACGCACAAATTCAGATATATAATTAAAAAATTATTCAAATATAAATAAAAAATATTCAAATGTTTTTTTGAATTAAAATACTTTGAGGAGTTACAGTTATTGCTGATAATTCCCTTGTGAATTGGAAGTTTAAATAATAATTTAAAATTTTCTTAAGAAATTAACTATACAAAACTTGTTTATTGGAATAAGAATTAAATTTTACTCTTGTGCATTTATCATTAATCAGTCTTTTATTTTACAGAATATACATTTAGTAAATTTTATCCAAATGTTCCATTTGAAAGAATTTCCACATCGTAATTTTTATCTATTAGCCCGATACCAATTCTTAAAAATAGAAATTTACGATAAAAAATTTTACGGAGATTTTGAATAAGGGAAGCTACATATTAATTGTGATTTTGTAATATTTTACTGCTAACAAAAATGGGGAAGTTTCAAGTTTTACGCATTCAAAATCTTAATATCTTGAATTGGAATCACATTCAAACATATGAAAAGTTTAACGTTTCACATGTCAGCAAAAGTTTAAATATAAATATTTTCAATTAAATTTCAAAATTATAAAAGTAAAAATATTACAAAAGTACTTTTTAAAATGATAATCGACTAAGTTTTTTAATGCAAATTTTATGATTTAAAATGTTAGTTTTAAACCTCATTTATTTATATCAGAATGATTTAAACGATTCACGATTGATTTATGTAATGTACAAGAGTAAAAAATTGATAAATTCATGTTATCATTGGATTCTTAATATTACAGAGTAAATTAAGGTATTAATCCCACTAAAATTGATATTTTTAAGGATTTTTTTTAAGTTTGTTTTAAAAGGAAGACCCTTGAAATTTGAGACTAAAATCTATTGAGGCTTTCTTTCAAAATTATAAATATTGAAAACTTGAAGAGTCTTGTATAATACAAAAATCTCAGTTGTTCTTCTGACTTAGCTAAAAGAAAGCTTTTATAGTTTTTATATAAAATCATAATTTTAGTGTTATTTTTTCATTTTACAATTTTGCCGAATCTACATATTAAAATATACAAATTATGCTGTTAATTGAGCTACAGTAAATTAACTTAAAATAATTGGAAGAGAAGAAAAACTTATAAATCTCAAACACTGAGGAAATAAAAATATTTTCAAAAAAGTTGAAAAATTGCTTTCACATTTTTTACTAAAAATTTTCAAACAGAAACTTTAATTACACTTTATTATTCTCTTCACTTTTAAAACACAAAATTAATAATTATATTAAAAACAACAAAATACTTTAACAATTAAGTTTTTAATTTTCAGATACAAAAAAATGCTACATAAATTAATATTTTACAACTTTAAAAAAGTCCCAATATACATGGAACATACTAAAAGCAGAAGCTGAAATTTAGAACATAACTCAAGCAAATATGTAATATTGAAGTATGTTATGAGTTATTTCCCTATTAAGAAATTATCCCAAAACCGGCTATAGTCCTATTTATAACTCGACATGTAAACTTCATAGCGAAGTTCCTTTAAATTTTAGCAAGCAAATTAGGATTCCTTAGATTTTCAACAAACACGGCAACTAAAAACTTAATCAGTACTTTCAGACGCAGAATCTGTGTAGAAATCACCGAACTCATCCAATTCAAACGCAATTCTGTCTAGAACATCCTCTGCCATTTCAGGGAAAGTATTGATTTGCACTATGAATACAGGATCCTGAAAATGGTCACAGCTGCTTCTGTAATTTTCATTGCTTAACCCTTCATAACACATAACTGCAAGCTCATGCAAGTACATCTGCATGAACGAAAGACAATCGATGTAATTTTCGATGTCTGTAGTCGTGACATCTTCATCAGTGTTGTCCAAGTACCTTCTGGTCATCTGTATAGATTTATCTAAGTATCTCAGGACACACTGCCATCTTTCGAATATCGGACACCTGCTTTCGGATGATTGAACAGATAAGTCCTCGTCAGAGCCGAGGCATTTTGCTCCAGCGACTTCCTCGGTAATTTCTTTCATATTGTTCTTCAACTTTTGCATTTCTTCGGCGAGTATATTTAAAGGAATATATCTTGATTGGAGGAACTTCCGATTCAATTTTGGCGACTTCTGTTTTCCTCCACTGGTCTTATAACGTTGAAGGGGTCCTGGACGTTGAATAATAGATGTTTTTGGCTTTGCTCCTACACAAGTTATCTCTTGCGAAGGAATAAACGTGGAAGATAGCTGTGGGATTATATCAGACATCGCTTTTCCAATTTCTTCTATCGTAAATGGCTTAGAGATCTCATCTGATGCTTTTGCTTCTGCTCCCATACAAATCCTTTCAGAGGGAACTGGCATAGAAACTACCTGAGATAATACTTTTATAGCTATCTCAAGATTTTTCTCAGAAGTTAATTTAGAAGGTTCAACTGATGGTTTTGCCTCTGCTCCCGAACAAGTCTTTTCTTCAAGTGGAACTGTTGAAGAAGTTACCTGTGACACTACCTCTTCTTTTGCTTCTGCAACTTCTTTGGAAATAGCTTTAGGAGATGAAGCAGTTATCTGGGGCACATCATCAGGAGCGACATTACTTTTTTCGTTACTAGATATCCTTTTTTCATCCTCAAGATAAGCTTCAGTATCTTTGGAATGCGACATGCACTCATCTGATTCAGATGTTTCACGTTTATCTTGCTCCATATTCGGTGAATTATAAAGTTTTAAACTAAAATTTAACCTATTCCTCAATTTAAGAAAATTAAGTAAGTGCTCTCCTCATGATTTTTAATGAGCTTATATAAGAATTATGGTTTTTCGAATGCGCAGTTCTGAAACAAATTTCTTCATAAATTTATTGCAGTACGTTTCTGGCTGACTATTTCCTAACTGTGTGTGAAGCCACTAAACTGTCAATAATCTAGTAGTTTTGAACCATGTTTAGATGACGAGATCGACACCTGAGCATCACTTTCATATGACAAATAAAATAAGCCCGCTAAAATAAATTATCAAAATCAGTGATTTGTATTCGTTATTTAAAATTTTATCAAA
The DNA here is from genome assembly GCA_026290005.1 of Latrodectus geometricus. Taxonomy (NCBI): domain Eukaryota; kingdom Metazoa; phylum Arthropoda; class Arachnida; order Araneae; family Theridiidae; genus Latrodectus; species Latrodectus geometricus. The sequence continues at coordinate 400,420 of JAPDSC010003557.1, read as the reverse complement.
AATAAAAACAATTAAATCAGCAATAATTTATCTGAATAAATATCTTTTTTATAAGAGAATAGTCAAGAAAGTTAAAACAAGGGTTGGTTTTTAATCAGAAGAAATCAAGAAGCTGAAAGTATAATAAAGTTAATCCCACCTAGTACAAATTTTCGCTGGAAGATGATTAAATTCAATTTAAACAATAACTTGCAATCTCATACTTTCCATTTCATAAATTGTAAATACTAAAGAGAATTTAACTATACCAATCCATACTATGATCAGGCTATCATCGCTTGATTTAAAACCAGATTTTGATACCTAGTCTTGCTATGCACGGTTGATTAAACAGGCTTCATCGAACTATTATAAAGCCTGTTTAAGAGAATAAGAAATTAATTAAACTTACCATTTGTATAAAAAGCTATGAACCGTGACAGAGGCTGTTGATAGCTTAACAACTAACTAATTAACTAACGAAAATTATTTGGTTTAACAACTAACTAATTTTCGAATTTATACATAGACTAATTGATTCACCTATAGCAAGGAAGTGTTTGGAAGTTTTACGGAAAATTTCCAAGTATTCATACTAACAAATATTCATACCCAAACCAGAAACCCTACTTTCATCTCTGATTGTTAACTGTGGCTGAGTTCAAATGGGACTTCTTTTGAAAAGGAGGGGAGACTCTAACATTCGCTTATTTTTTTTTTAATAAAAATACGTACAAAAATGTGCAACAAACGATATAATTATACGTTTGTTGCACATTTTTGTTTTTATCATAGAACACGTTTTATATAATAGTTATCTATTACTTTCTTTATTTAATATCTTATGTAATTTTAAAATTGAATAAAAATACTAGAGTGCATTATGCAACAGAAAGTATATAAATATACATCAGATACTTTGATATTGGAAATATTCTTTCATTTAAAACTAAGACTGACTTAATATTGGCAGAGTAAAAAAGAAAGTGAAATATGCGGGAATTATAATCTTGAAAATATTTGTTATACTCTAGAACTGCGCAGGGGCCTGTTTGCGACAGTCTGGCGTATAAAATCTTTATAATGCACTCACAATTTTAAATAACACCATGTGCCATGGGACGTAGAGAATCGATTAGTTTCCATCATGTAATTCCACTGACTCCTTATATATATATATATATATATATATATATATATATATAT
>JAPDSC010003557.1:353614-394235 GCA_026290005.1 Latrodectus geometricus | reverse complement strand
TAAAACCACACATTAAGCTAGATTTATTTTAACTATTAAACTGTCCAAATAAATCTGACCGAGGACAGTCTCCACCTCCGTAGTACAGTAGTTAGCATTTCAATCCGAACAACATTCAGACTGTCTGAATCTAAACCAAGAAGGTAAACTATTGGCATTTCACTTTATTTCATACAAATTAAAAGCAATTCTTCAAAGAATAGTTTAATTTGTTTCATAGAAATGTTTAATTTGTTTTGTCTGTCGCTCTACGGCCATTTTTGTGTAATAAGAGGACTCGTACGACTGAGATTTACAGCTAATTAAAATATCAACATATTCAAAAAGAAGATGTAAGAAGAAATACATATTAGAGATTAGTTAAGATTATTTATTCTAGAGGTCTAAATCAAATTCATTAATAGAAAATACTATTTAACTATTACAGACATTTAAGATTCGAAATGTTAAGAATAAAGTGTCGCTTCAGTGTAACTGAAAACTATAAAATTTCTTTTATAGAATACGTCCACCCCCATCTGCCGTTTAAAAGCAATGTAAGTGCAGATTCTCGATAATCAAGTATCGTTAGAAAAAAAACAGAAGTACAGAATATAAATCCTTACATCATTTTGAAAGAACAGTAGTTGGTCATAAATAGTGAACGTGTTTTATAATTCCCACAAGCACAGCCTGTAATATAACTATTAAATTAATATTAGGTTATTAGATTATTACAATACTTTTTTGAGTAACTATTTCTATGTATACCGGCTGTAGTCGCTAACCACTCGGTAACGTTGACACCTAAGTTCTAGTATTCTTCAATCCAAAAAGCACTCTTTAGTGGATATCGAATCTGAGGATATTTCAAAATGCATAGATCGTTCAGCACAATGTTTTCAACTGAAACTAATGTTGAATCACGAAACTCCCGGTGGTAATGAATAAACTTCCTCAGTGTAAATATTAGGATGCATAAAGAGCTATTGCCAACTCTTGGAAAAGAAAATCCGGGAATACATATTCTTCGCTGTTTTCCATTTCTATGTAGTGAAGCAGAAGTTCATTGTTCTTAATGTGTGTAATTTATGGTCTGGACTTTAAGGTTTTGTTAATGTATAATATAAACTAAACTCAGAGCCATGACACCCCTTACAGGGCCAAAGATTATAGAGCGTATATGTCCCTTGACTGAGGGCAAGGTGTGCAAAGCATGTTCCGGTTAATTAGCCAGCCAAACGCAAAATTTCCAGTGTTTAGTTCTCAAGTGTACTTGGTACTCAGTATTATCGACCCACTGAAGAAGATGATAGGCTGGATCAACCTTGCCAAACTCAAATAAGCCTCGGACTTGTTTCATATATAAGCACTCTAAAAAAAATCTTTTTCTTTCGAAACAAGAGAGAATGGTTTTTTTTTAAAATCATGAAATATGACTTTTACATATAGTTATCACAAATTTGATGAATTAAAAAAAATAAAATTGGGAACAATTTTTAATGAATAGAGTCGTGCACTAAAATGAAAACTGAATCATATTTCTGAGTAACATGGCAAAGCATTTTTAAATACTGTTCAGAAGTTAATAAATTTTTAGTGAATTTAACTTGCCTTTTATTATATTAAAAAATTACATATGAAATGAAAATTAATTTCTGCCATTACAGTTTGTTTCAATACAAATCAATCTCATTCATAGCTTCCGCGCATTATTTTTTCTTTCCAGCTTGTCTTGTCACGTTACATATAGACTACCATTACTTTTGACTAAATGTCGGCCATTCATTCCAGCGAGTCAAATTCCTACATTTGGCCTTTATGAAAGTCTAAGATTTGCTATTTTGCATTTTTCATAAAAAAAAAAAAATCCAAGACATATATAACGCGTTACTATATAAATCTACTTCTTATCAGTATAATTTTTTACATGAAAAAATGTCGGTAGCGAGGACTAGATTTTGCTGCTTAAGAAGCGTACTTTTAATTGCTATTTTTATTAACCTCTAACACATTTGCTAGAGTCTGACACGGGGTTTTTTTTGTAATTCGCGTTATTTTATTTCTAATACTTATTTGAGATCCGTCCAGTAAAAATACATTGGCTAAACTATAATTAAACTTATTTAACATAAGTGGCACATGAATATTTTTACCAGTTTTCCTGAAAAAAACTCATGCCTTAAGAGCATTTCCATTATTTTGACAACCACATTATATATATATATATATATATATATGTGTGTGTGTGTGTGTGTGTGTGTGTGTGTGTGTGTGTGTGTGTGTGTGTGTGTGTGTGTGTGTAAAATGTGAAATGTGTGTGTAAAATGTGAAAATTCACATTTTAGTTTTCTTAAGATTTAATTATTGATGGATTGGCGATCAATCGAATGCTTTAATCACACATAACTGTTCCACCTAAATTAGAAACATTCGCGTTTAACATCTTTAAAACATTCATTTTAAAATCGAAATAAATGTTTTCTTCGTTATTTAACATTTTATATCAGTTCAACCTGAACTAGCATAAAAGTGACATCGAACAAGATAAGTTTTCTTTACTTAGTGATTGCTTACGAAATAAAATTAGTTAAAACTATTAGAACATCATACAATTTAAATAATTAAACACTACCATTTACTAAGAAAAATATTAATGTAAAAAACTTGTGACATTAACAAAATAATAAAAGTAATTTAAATTAGCTAGATTCATTTAAAGTTGTAAGATAAGAAAAATATAAACACTGAAATATTTCCTTCTTAATTTTTATTCAAAAGTGGTTGTCTTAATACAGCATTTAAAATTACAAAATATTCAGATTATAATTGAACTATACTTTTAAAAATTCGTAATTTTCTGCTCCAAGTTCTTCAAAAGCTAAATGTTCAACATATTTTAAAACTTTTAGAGAAGTTTTATGAATCTACTTTCTAATTCACAAAACTTTAAGCCTATTAAATAAAATCTCTGGTAATTAATTACTTTTAAAAACATTTTGGAATTCAAATTTATTAAAAGTATAATTAATATTTTATAAAATGCGAGTATAAAAAAATATGAGAGTACAATAAAAAATATTTTAATTCAATTTTAGTTCAATAAAATTAAAAAATATTCATAAAAATAAAATAAGGAAAACTAGAATTTGAGACATTTTCAAAATTTTGAAAATAGAAGTTTTATAGATTCATAGAGACATTTTGTGACTTGAAAAAACTAATTGTTGGGCTACAATAAAATTCAATGGATTTTTTAGTTTATTCTTTGAAATGTTTTGGATTAACTCTCCAAAAGTTAAAATTTAAATTATCTAGAATGTTAATTTTAAGTGTAAGATTATTTAATTAATAAAACAATTTAAAATCCAAGACACCTTAAAAATTGTATTTCTGCTCTTATACTAAAAATCATGTGGTATATAAATTTAGTTAATTGATAATAATAGATTAAAAAAGATTGCCTTCAGTAATATGAATAGTAATAGATAAAAAAGATAAAGATGCTAAAATCTAAAAATATTTTCGAAATTGTTAAAATGGGTAATAAAATCATTTTCCTCCCACACTTATGTTCATTCTTATATTAAAGTAAAATTAATTAGCTTTGAAAGATAAGATTTCAAGAAATTATTATCGGAGGACCGATTTCTTCCACGGTGTACTTGATGTTTCGAATTTCTGCATAAAGAGAAGTGTGTAAATTGGCAACTTTACTAGAGCTGATCCTTAATGAATTCAATTCTAACAACTTACTCAATGGTACAGAATCATTAGTTTGATTGAATTTCTTGATAGTATTAGAAGTATCGAGAAGAGTCTCGTGAGTATCCCTACATTTATAGATATCCTGGTTTGTAAAAGTATACAAGAGCTTCGCGATAATACAAGGAACTTCGTGAATAGTAGCGTACATATCCTTGCATGCAGATTCTGCCTCATAGATGGGGTCACATATCAATTCAGGAATCTTCTGTCTGCACCACTGTAGGATAGAACAGCTCCACCGAAGGACTCGTTTGTTGTTTAACTTAACCTCTTGCCAAAGTCTACTCAAGGATTCTACCTCTCCAAGTGAAGCCAATAACTCTTCAGAAACAAGTATAGTATTTACTCGTAATCTTTGACAATCTTCAGCAAAACCCTTCAGCTGGTCAATACTTTTCAGGACGTATGTCTTATAAGTTTCTTCAACTTCCGGGTCCTCGCGGTAAATCCGGTAGCAAGCGAGGAGTTCGCTGATGAAAATCTTATTGGAGTCTGTCTCATTGTCTATACAGTCTTTGTTTTTGATCCAAGCTTCTGTTTCATCAGGCTTTTCTGTCATTAGACTAATTAACAAACTCACCGTGTCAAGAACTATGTACGCAAGTGATTTGATTCGAGCTTTCAACTGATTAACGGGATACCTGGAGGTAAATTCTGAATCATCACTTCCAGATGGCAAGACACTTTTCTCCTGAGAAATGACTTGAATTTCAGAAATCAATTGTTCATATGTGGAATTCCTAACTGAAAAAGCTGACATTGGAGCAACTATGATGAATGGAATGATTCAATTCAAGGGTGATTGAGAAATTCGAGTTGCTGAGTTAATCACGATAGTTTAATTTTTAAATCTTAAAATGTGCTTTATACAATTTCATATTTTTATACTTAAAATGTAGTATCATTTATATGGAATTTAATTAAGATGAGACAGTTCTCTCAGAATGAATAATCACTTGAAAAGGTTTAAGCGAACAGCACTCTGAAACAACATCAAAGAGATAAGAATTAATCCACATTAAAAGTCTGTGCACACACACGCAAGCTTTGAATTCTGTCATTCCTTTCCAACTATTAGAAAAAATTCGATAATGACAGGCGCAACAGTATATTTCTACCGACCAAAACAGCTGAATCAAGCTTATATTCAAAAATTGTAAATCAAGGTGACGTGATCCACATCGAACTGGCACACTTTTCTCATCACAACAGCAGAGTAATATTGAGTTCAATAGAACTGCAGGAGCATATATTCTCAGCCCAGCTATTTAAACACTTATAATGTTATTTTCTGGATACAATGAAGTTTGCGTTTACTAATTAAATTATATATTTATTATCATGTTTTTAATTCGTTTGTTCAAGCTATTTTTTGTTCATTATATATACTAATTCCTTAATGTCAATAACTAATACCAATTGTATCATTTTTTAATCTTTACAGAATGATAAAGACAACATTAGAGAATATTATTTTAGAAATGGCCAACATTGACTCTTAAGCCATTAGTTCACTGGTTCTCCAATACTTTTTGACAATATTCTCATATTGAGAAAGTACGGTGCAATTATTTAAATGTTAAAAATTGATTGGTTCGAATCATACAAAACATAGTTTGCGGAATCCGCTACTCTAATTCTATTAAGATGATCCTGCAAGAATACTCGTATTAGACTACGATTAGCTAACGTTTAAAAACCCGCTTAATTCGATAGTCTTTGACTGGATCAATAAACTTTAAACGAAATTTATTGACAAGATAACTATAAGAAATGGAGTGTGTAATTAATTTCTTAAATATTATTCCGTGATTTTGGTGTTTTTATGTTATTGTCTTACATGCAACTTTGCTATTCGTGTTCCTGTTTTGTTACCATTAAAATTTCGCTTTTGTAGTTTTTTAACCACAGTTTTATCAAAAGGATTTATATTTAAGTGGATTCCAAATCTCACTACCGTAATGCACTGTCGAACTGAAAGTCAGAACGTTGTTCGCTGAGTACCATCTCGGTTTTCATTACGATGTTATTATGTTTTAATGTGTTGCCACATCACAGAAGTCACGGAAGCAAGCTGAAGGGAAGCACTGACTTTCTTTCCTGGACGGTAGCCCATTCGATACTCGACCAAACTAAAGACCATCGTGCTGACTTGTCTAATGCGCTTCAAATTTTCCTTAGAGTGCAGTGTCTTTTCTCTGGCGTAAAATGAAGATAAAAATGTCAATACATCCATTTAAATCCTCCATTGAGTATGACTCACAAAATTGTGATGCTTAAATTTAATTTTAGCAGCATCACTTGGCAAAAATATATCACAATAACCCAATCTAACCTAAATTTACCGCCAAAATCCTTTCCTCATTTTGGTAGACGTATTTTGGTCTTTTTACAAATTCTTATAACTTGAATCACTAAGTACGATTAACTACTTCCTAATTTCAAACCATGAAATCAATACCTGTATGTTCTATATTAAACTTCTGAACCATACTGAAAATCTGATCTTTATAGTATAGTAATAATTTCTTTCAATTGTAAAGTTGCCTGAGGAATTTCGTAAAAAATTATTGATTATAAAATGAAATATACCAAGTGATTAATGTTCGAGCTTCAGTGAATTCACCCAGTCTATTAATTCACACCAAAAGAAAGCAAAGATGGCCACACTTCCTCAAATATTAACCACAACTGCTTGTACTTAATGTCCTGATAAAAACCAGCATTTTAGTTACTGCGTCCCAAAGTTTGAACACTTCCTTGGAATGGATAGATGTAGCTATATCTTTCATTCAGAATTTATGATTTCCAGCAGACGTTTCCGATATTTGTATACGTTTAAGAGCATAGCATAAATGTCGTTTCTACTGAGTGGGAAATTAAAGAAAAAGAACGGGTAACATTCTCTAGCTTTTTGTCTGGGGGTAACGATTCGAACAGCCGATGAACGATTATTTGTTCTCAATCCAATTCAATCTTCACCTAGATAGGCACATTTTCGGGCTATAACTAAATTCCGGACCCAAAACCTCTGTTTCAAAATCAGTTCATGAAATTTGATTCAAAATGAACGCTTTCGTTATAGTTTACGGCAAAATTACAAATAAGTGAATCTGGTTCGTAAGAGGATTGGTGTGTTTTTATTATGTTTATTGCTAGGAATGAAAACTTCATGCCTTTCTATTGACCTAAAATTATAAAAAGTAATTTTTTATTAATACGTTACATGTAAAATTTAAGCATATACAAGCACACAAATTTACATAAATAACTATTTATTGAATTCGGATTTTTAAAAATTGTCACAATCAATATAGGAATTGTAATTTGAAGATAACTGAATTTCAATTACTTGTTATAATTCTAATTTAACAAATATAGAATAAAATTATTTTTCATTAACAAAATAGTTGAATTTGTAAGAGATTTATAAAAAAATTTTCTTGTAAAACAAAACCTTGATACATAGATGTTTATGAAATAAAACCAAAAATTACCGGCAACTGTCAGATAAAATTTCTTAAGGAGAAACAATATTTTAACAAAATAACTTCTGAGAAAAAGTAGAATAAATACAAAATAAAGAAAGAATAAAAGCAAAAATACAAACGGGGAATTTTTTTTAAACTCTATTATTTATAATTATATTCTAATAATTAAATATTTAATATAGAATATATGAATATCATATGTTTTCACATATTCAAATTAGTTCTACATTACATATTTTCCCTTCACTGACAATAATTGCTTTAAAATAAAAATAATTACAAGTGGTAAATTTAGAGAAAGATTAAAAAAAATGTGTCCAAAAAATATAACGCAATTGATTTATTTTAAAGATTTTATTTACCATCAAAAATTCTGCACATAAACAATAAATCGGTAAAAAAATTTAAATATTATCTAAATTTGAAAAATTAAATTTATGTTTTAAAATATGGCGTCTAAATAGTTTTGTAATTTTAATGATAGTTCCCAAATTATCTTCATTTCACAGAAGAAAGAATAATGATAATAGATGAAAAAATAATGAATCACAATTTTAAAAAAATGGTGAAAATTCTGTACATTTTAGAAAATTATTAATTTTGTTTTAAAATGTACTTTTTAAATCTTAATATTTGATTCCAAACAAAAATTATTAATGAGATGTTACGATATAGAAATAAAATTAATTTTATCCTTGAGCAGAGAATTCTGAAAATAGTTTTTGAAAATATCTCTCAGCTCTTTCGATTTACGCTCGCATCAGTTAAATCAATCGTAACCCTTCAGTAAGCGAGTTCCCAAATTGCGATTTCAAGGCAATCCGTCAATTCTGGGGGGCTGAACTTGAAGCATTGCAGTGAAGCCAGTTGCCCCTACCAAGGAGCTAGGGATAGCCGGTTAAGGGGTTAACATTTTTTTTTTTCCAATGATGAATAATATATTTCAATTTGCTTTAGATTTCTCACTTTTGAGGATTTCAAAATTTAGTGGTGCTTAAAGTAAAAGATAAATTTAGAAGTTGTTTACTTATACCCATAACGCACTGAGAAAAATAATTTACGATAATAATTTTGAATGCAAAATAATATAATATGTACTACAAAATCAATAGTACATTTATTAAGGGATTAATTGCAATATAATAGCAAAGATACTTTAAATAAGAAATTTGAGATGTTTTTTGATAATTTCCTTTATGTTTGGTCATATAAATGACAACGCTGCTCTCATATCGTATTCTACATTTAACATTCTTGATTTTTTTTTTCGTTTTTATGTTCATTAATACTGAAAGTCCGAATTCACACAAATAAAAAGTAGAAAATTGTAACTGTAAATATTCTGGGAACACTTGAAATTTCTTCACGTGGGGCAAATATTTCACATTATCAAAGTTTACAATTATCGAAGATAAAAACAGTTTTTAACTGTAAAAAATAAGGTACTTAATTGTAAAAACAGGTTTTCCTTTACAATGTACTTTTCTTGATTTAAGCAAACTTCATGATAAAAAAAAACATAATTTTACTCTATATATTTCTAAAATTTGGCAGCACATTTTAAGAATCAGGTGGCACATAGAAGGCAACGACGCAGTAGTTGAGAATCACTGCCCAAAGGTAATCGAACGAATATTTTAAATTCGAAGGTGAATTTGCTGAAAAACTATCAAGAAATCAGCTCCATGTATAACGTAATTATTACATTTTAATGAACTTTTTTACCACTCACACAAATCTTAATTTATTCAGTCTTTAAAAAAAAAAAAAAAAAAAAAAAAAAAAAAACTAAAAACATAATTTGCCTAAGTTTTCACTTGAAAACGAAGAATGAATGTATATACATTTTATTAATACTTTATGTTTACACATTAAAAATTATGTAATTTCCTAACAAAATTCGCGACATATTTGAATTACATTAGGAGATGACTGCATGTAGCGACCATAATTCTGGAAACACAATTTCTCGAAAATAGACAATACCAAATATTCAAATCATTCTATAAATACAATTATGCTAAGGGATTCTAAATCTGTAACTTTTTCAAGACCCCACTTTACCATTTTTCTTAAAAATAAATTTAATTTTTCGTTTAATTATTAACAACAAGAAAAATTTTATAACTGAACACAATCTGAAACCACATGTTGTTGGTGTGTGAAATTATCCTGACTTGAATAATATTATGAATTTATATACGTGCATTATATTTCTTAGTGATAAACAGCGTAATTCATACCGTAAATTACGGCTATATACACTGCTCAAAACAATTAAAGGATATTGTGATTTTAGGTAGATCTTGTGGCTGGGAAACCCTTAAGCTGATTGATACAGGGTCGACAGAGGTAGGTTATATGAGAATAAATTACACATGTATGGTAGAAAAAATGCATTTTATTGAGCATTTGTGTACAAAAGGAAAAAAATACTCAATTTGTGCATGTGAGAAAAAAGAATAAGAAAAGGTGTTTTCTTCAAAGGAAATCATTTTCAGTTGGGGGTATGGTTTCCACAGACGGCCAGCAACATTGAACACCTTTGAGGCATGGAGTCAAAGAGGATATTAATCACGAATCGGGGTATTCTGTCCCATTCTTCCAGAAGAGCTCTTTCCAATTCTTGGAGAGTTTGTGGGGGTGAATAGTGGCCAGCAGCTAGTCTTCTTAGAGCGTCCCAAACGTGCTCTATTGGATTCATGTCAGGAGAATGCGCTGGCCATTCCATTCATACGATTCCTTCCTCGAAAAGGAAATTCTTCACCAGATTAGCACGATGTGGCCCGCAGTTACCATCCATTAAAATGAAGTAATCTCTAATTGCTGCAACGTAAGGAACTACAATCGATCTGAGGATCTCATCCTTATATCGGCGACCAGTCAGAAATCCAGCTCGAATGATATAGAGGTCAGTGCGCCCGTCAATGGAGATAACACCATACACCAAAACTCCCCCACCGCCAAATCTGACACTTTCGTGCCCAAACGCAGGATTATTCTTGCTGCCACGGTCCCTCCAGATGAGAATATATTTTCAGGATGAACAGAAAAACGGGACTCGTCAGAAAAAAGAATATTGCTCCATTCCTTTCTCCTCCAGCTCACATGCTCGTTGTCGTCCCTGCGGTCGCGACGATGCCTTGATGTTAGTTTAACACATACCATCGGTCTGCGAGCATACAGACCTACACCATGAAGCCAGTTTTGGATAGTCTGAGTTGAAACCGTGGTGTCAGTAGCAGAGCGAATGTTTGTTGGAGAAGAGTACATTCATACTTCGGTGTCTCCGAGCCGTTAACACTAAATAACGATCTTAATTGGGCATTGTTGCCCGTCTACGACCTTGCCCTGGTCTTCGGCCTGCACTTCTAAGTCGATTGGTGCAGATCACGAACAAATCTTGAAGGTGATTCAGATGAGCGTCCAGAAATTTTTTCGAATTATATATCTTTTTTATTGGTATTTTTTTATGCATTTGTTTGTATATTATACTTTTTTTAAATATTTATGTTATAAACAAAATAAATTTTTATTTATTTGTTTACAATACAAATGTTTTAGATTTATATAAAATATATATTTTTAAAAACCTGGCTATGTAAATTTATATAAATTCTGTTCTTACCCCTAGGCATTGTAGTTATAGATTACTTATTGCAATTATAGATGCTTAGTTAAAGATAGAGAACTCTGTGGTTTCTTTTATACTGAATTCCTACATCTAAATGTAAAATATTTTTTGTTTTCTTTTTTTGTAATTTTTTTTATTTTGATGATTATGGTGTAAAAAGTTTTCATGAAAATCGAAATATCATATAAGAAACAATTATGCCTTTAACTGTCTGAGGTTCTGTGAAAAATCTTATTTAAAATTTGCTTGCAATGGCAACGTAGGTTATGTATCACTGCAAAGCTAATTCGTCCCCCCATAGCACTTCTCAAGAGGACTAAAGTCTCTAATTGACGATGGGACGTATATCCGCTTTATCCCAAACCACCACATCTTGATGATTGATTTACAGTAGAAGAATGGATCTAGTGTTTGTTAGGTTCCTAACCTAAAAGGCTATGTACCTTCTATTCAAAAGAAATTTTTCTACACCTAACTTTAGTTGAGATTAACATAATGATTTCAAAACATAAGATTGTTTAAACAAAATTTTAAGAAAATATTTTGCTTAGGTTAAAGTGCTCCCAACGAGAGTTCTTTGCATGAGATTGAATAAACATAAAAAAGAAAAATTTGAATACACATTACAAACAAGAGTGCAAGAAAATATTTTTAAATTACAGTTTATATACATAGTATTAATAAAACTATATAAAAACAAAAATATTTTTTTATTCTATTATATATATATATATAAAATATGCATATATATATAAATACAATTTTTATTTATTTATTTATTTATTTAATTCTACTTTTTGGGAGGCGAATAGATAAGTTTGAAAGTGGCTTAACCCGCAGAATCGCCCTTGGTCTGTGGAAATTGGAAAATTCATAGGGACTGTAGTTTTCAATTGCTTGAATTTCAGAGTTATCAATTTCATAAAGTTTGTTGTAGAAGCGAAAAGCAAGGAATTGAACGTATCTTGATAGGGGAAGGACACCCAAATTGTTTCTGGTGTGTTCGTTTCTGATGTAGAAGTCTGACTGAGTGATCAGTCTAAGAAATTTACCTTGTTGACCTCAAGAGGTTTCAGGTTCGTTTCCGCAGCTCCAGCCCAGATTGGGGCTGCATAGGTGATAATAAGACGAAGGTATGATTTATAAATTAATAGCTTGTTAGCCATGGAGAGCTTTGATTTGTAGGCAATTAAGGGGTAGAGTGAATTTTTGGCGAAAATAAATTTATTCTTGATTTTATTAATATGGGCTTTCCAGGTAAGTTTTTTATCTAACGTAAGACCGAGGTACTCGACTTTATTTGACCGAAAAACCGCTTAGTTGAATCTGGGGGGGGGGAAACTTGTACTGATGCATATACGATTTGTAATCTAAATCAAATCTTTTGTTAACTGTGAGTAATCAGTAAGACTAATCGATCCTTTTGATACTATGCTTGTTAGCTTGTGTGTATCGTATTCATCGTCTACTCTAAAATTTAGTCAAACATCTGCTTTAACATTCCAATATTGATTTTTGCATCTGATACTTTCAACAGTTAGATAATTGCTATAGTTTATGGTTTCACATTTATGAAAATTGCATTATAAATAAGCACTGTGCTTTATTTTATGTGACGAGTTCTCGAAATAAACTCTGACATTATACTAAAAATTAAAATTTTCAAAAAGATGTTTCTATTATGAAAAATAAAATGCTTTAAAATAATACGTTAAGACACATAAATAGGTGATTCTTTAACAGCTTAAAACATTCACACAAAATTAACGATGTAGAAATTTTAAATTTCTTTCTTGGAGGTCATTTTATTCTTACAATTATATGAAATATCTATTACTTTAACCAATACTGTTAAAAATATTTAATTAATCCAATCAAAAATATCTAGATATTTTTAGTTTTATAATGATTAAATAAAGAAATAGCTTTAATTTTTTTTAAACATTTATAAAAATATTTTTTCTAAATTCTTTCATTAAATTAGCATTTTTAATCATTTATATTATAAAATATGCATATTTTTCATGGAAGAGAGAAAAATTACAAAAAACTTTGAATGTGTGTAAATAAATATAAATATCAAAATATACTTTGTAAATATATAATTATTAGAATATTATTGCAAACAATAATTAACAATAAAGTGTTAGGATTTCTAGATTTTTCTTATTCTTTCTTTGAAAGACATACACGTGGGAGACACATTCATTCCAATCAAAATAATTGGGACCACACTTAAAGATATCCAGTCAAAAATACACATATTCTTTTTTAAAGAAATTTTATGAATAATTAATAATAGAAATCATTCTATTTGAAATATTTAATACGAAATATTTATAGATTCAGTAAACTGAACAAAATATTTAACTGTACTCGACATTACAGTTTCTTGGTTAATTAAATTAGTCTTTTTAAATTATCAAAAACCGAATGAATTTAAAAGAAATGTTTTCACTTATAAATGTTGATACAAAATTAAAAGAATGGTTTTTTTTTATTATGTTGCTTATATAATTTTAGGAATTACTTCATAATAAGTATTTTATTGATTTTAAAAAATACTTTCAAAATATATGATTCAAATTAACTAACGATTAAGCAAACTATATCTCAAATTTATTAATTGATTAGTTAAACTGTTTTAAACCCCAACAATTTTATTTATTTGTGAAAATGAAAGGAAAAGTAATGTTACTATTTTCATTATAAAAATGACTAAAATTTTTATAAGGAATTTCCATTCTAATTTTCATTCAAACAATGATTAAAATACGTAGTTTATAATTTAACCAAATAGATATTTTAATTTTTAAAAGCATTAAAATGAAATTATTAACTGAACGATATTCAAAATGTATGAACTGAATCTATTTCTCCATCACATTTTCCAATCAGCTGCAGTTTGAACTTAAATCTATCTTTCAACTATTTAATATTAATAAATATAAAATTGAACACAGTTTATGTGCAAAAAATATGCTTACAGCGTTATATTGAATTGGTAAAACTTTGATGAGAGAAATATTTCTACAAATATCAAATAAATTAAGATATACTTTAAAACTTAAAAATAATAATAAGTAAATAAATAAAAAATAACATACACAGTTCTTAAACTTCAATAATCAGAAAGTATTTAACTTTCAAAATAAAAATGTAAATGAAAATAGAAAAATGTAGTATAACTAAAACCATTTATAATTGTGCCTTCCCTTGAACCAGGGTTCTCACCCAATTTTCCAGGTAAATAAACCCTTACATTAGTTAAATGATCCATGATGGTTCAGCTGGTGAGTTCTTATTTCACACAAATCCATCAAATCTGGTGAAGCTAGTTGCCCATTCCAAGGGACTTGGGATAACCGGTTAGCGCACAGAAATTGTTGCCCGAGTTAACCCGGGATAGCCGGTTAAGGGGTTAAACTATTGAAATATTAGATCAAAATACACATTGTTAAAGTAAAGTGCAACATAAAAACTAATTACTAAGTAAACAGTATGTAAAAAGCAATTAATTATTTTCTGTTTTTCAAGATTAATTAATTAAGTAAAAATGATGAAATAAAAAATAACACCAATTAAGGTATTAGCGTACCATTTTGGATCCATAAATTAAAGATAATAATAATTGTTTAGCGTCAGTGGTTTCATATACAATCCCCCTCAAAATTTGATAATATTTGTTTTTAAAGTAATATAAATAAAAATAGATAATTTTATATTTAACGATACGATGCTCTAGATATCAATGAATTTATAATTAATTTTTTTTAATTTATTTTTAAATATAATATTTCATTTCTAATTTTTATTTTAATTAAAACTCGTGAATGATGAAACTGTGAATTTAATTTTATAAATTACAAAAATCTTCGCATTTATTTTTAAATTAATATTATTTTTAGTTTACTTAGATGGTTTATTAATGTTTATCGGATCATTTCTAATTTTTGTTTTCATTATAGTTCTTGAATCATCAAATTATGAATTCTAATTTATAAATTGTAAAGATCTTCGTATTAAAGATCTGAGAACCGATTTGTTCATTATATCTAAATATCAATTATATTCTAGTAAACAAAATTATATTCTAGTAAATGAAATAATGATTGAAAATGTTAAAATAAATATAGTTGTTGTATTAATAAAAATGATAAATACTCAAACATAATTTTTTAAAACTACTTTTTCAATGAAATTAATGCACTTCTCCTTAGAGTTGAATTATATCACAAAACATATTTCTAACGACAGATTGCCATAACTGTATTTCTAGCTCCCCTGCCGACTATTACTTTATTGAGAAAACGGGAATGAAGTTGACATATGTTCCTGATGTTTGCAAGGACATCTGGTTTTATGAGAACATCTGACTATAATGTTTACTTCCATGATGTTGTTGCCATGAAATCATGTGTGCTGATTCGTTTATCAAAATGAATGGAATAGTCATCGATCAAATCTAGAAAGTTCAATAGGAATATCACCCTAAATGCAGATATATATCTTGATAGGCTTGATTTCTCTTGATTACCCGTTAAACAAGATCTGTAGGTTCTTCACTTTCAATATATCAATCTGTTGCTTTTGCATCGGTGTATAATCTGTTGTTGAAAAATTAAATAAAAGATTAATGCAGACGAACGAGGAAACAAATAAAGAAATATTATTTAATATTGAGACTATTAAAATTTGAGTACATCAAATATTCTTTAATTTCTTTATTATTAAAATTTGTTAACAATATTCCATATTAAAATTACTTAAGCCTTTTTTTTTTTATCTTTTCTATGGATCACGTTTTTAATTTTAATTCTTGAGAAATTTGTTCTAAAAATTGATTCACTGAAAAATTGACTCCTTCCTTCAATTCAATTCAAATTAATATTCAATTCAAACAAATCAAGAGATATCAATATAGCTTTCACTTGATTCATTTATTTCTTATTAAAAGAATATAGCTTAAATATTTCGAAACCAACACTTTTTTCTCGCGGAGACAATAACTTGTAACTACAAAATTAATAATTATGAATAATTGCTCGCTTGTAGTAATTGATGCATAATAAAAAATAAGTATGCATTAAGACAGACATAAATTCGATTTAATTAAATAATGAAAGTTAAAATTTTAAGGACCTGAAAATGACTTTTAAATCTGTTTTTAAATAATTCTTTATTTATTTTCTTATTTATGTAACCTAAATTATATACACTTTTATTATGTCCTTAACTTACTTAAAACTTTTAAATCTTGATTTAATATAATAATTCCATATTTTATAGTTCATCTTAAATATTGCTTCTAAAATGGCAATCTGTATTTATTAATTTTTTTCTCAAAAGTAAATATAAAGCGAAAATCACTAAAGATAAATAATTTTTTTATTGTTTTTATTTAGGTTAAAATATAAAAATAAATGCTCAATGATTTTTAATTAAAACTTATCAGTTTTACTTTAATTAGATAAATTTTCTCCAGTATTGATATTTTAGATCATAATCTCGTGATTTGTAATTTAAAAATAGCTTTCATGATATTTGCCTCCAATAATAGAAAATATTAAAGATACATTACTATTTATAAAAATTTTAAGATTTGTACGTTGTGTGTGTAAACTTTAATGAAGTTTTTTATAAATTTATCTGGTATGATAAGATTTTATATTATATGTTATTTATAAATGTTTTGATTATGTGTTATCTCATTTTTCCCAGTTAATATTATTTTTTATTGAAATATATAATTCAATTTATTTTTACGTATTTTAAACACAATTTATGTATTTTATCTCTAATGCCATAATTTATTCACATCTATATTTCATGACTTTGTTAAAATTTAAATAAATAAAATCTTATTTTCCCTATCCTTAACTAAAAATGAATATTTTCAAATAATTCGAGGAAAGCAACATGAATGAGGTATAAAGAGTTTTAATTAAATAATTTTGCTTAGGGTAAAGAAAAACTCGTTTTTTACTATTTTTCTAAGCCATGTTACACTTGGACTTTTTTGTATTTTATTTATTTATTTACTGTTTTTATAAATATAATTTATATTAATATTTGAAAACAGTAAAATATTCAGTTGCTCATACATATTATACCGTTAAATTACTTATAGATATCTATACCTAGCTAGGCTGATCAGTCGTATATTAAATTTTTTCGAACATATTTAGCCACAAAGGAAATACATTGAAAATTACTGATTATATTGCTGATATTCGGAGAAGACTGTGTGTTTTTAAATATCTATTTAGTATCGATACGTTCATTGTTTGCAAGGTAAATAAAGACTTCTTAAGCATTTTTCCCAGGCTGGACGAACCAGGGTTCTTGGAAGCTATACTTCCTGTGTAGTTTGGGGAAAGAGGGAAGGCATGTGCTCCATCTGTTTCATTCCAATATGTCATGCTTGTCCACTCTAATTGTCAGCCCTTTTCCCTGAAGACTATCTACCCCCCAAACTCAACTGACCTCACGTACTGCTATCTCTTTCCCTTGTTCACTAGAGTGGTTCTAGAAGCGAGGAAGGAAGGTTTGCGTTGTTGAAGAGTAGAAAATCCAACTTGATGAAAGAAAAGAAAATTGTGTAATGTAACAGGCAAGTGGTTTTTCTAATATTATTTAAACAATCGATCTAATGTGTCGTATATTGAAACGTTATTTTGTATTTCCGTGGCTGTCAGTTTGAAATACTTTTAAGTTACCACAATTTGTTTGAAATGAATGTGCTGGTGAGGTTATTGATCATAATAAGGACTGTCATTATCATAATATTAACAAACTCTCTTGTTATACTTTCTTTAGTAAAATATGTGTTTTATTGTGTATGTATGTGATCGTTAGTATTCATGATAATTAAAATCTTGTAATTCCAAGCAGGGGATTTTTTATAGTTAAACATAAACTGGAATATCATTTTACAAGGAATACATCGAGTAAGCAAGCAATTTATGCAAAATCAGAAAAACTTGCAGAGATAATTTAATTTATGTCAATTATGGACTAATATTCCATTTTTATATTGCAATTTAATGCTACCAAGGAAACAAATATAAAATTTAAAAAGTAAAATACGGAGCATATGTGTTTAAATTTCCTTCTCTTTCCCTAAAATTCTCGCTTATCACAGTCAAAGTGAAAAATCAGACTCTTATAATGAAGCATTTTTTATTCGACTGTTAATTACTTCACAGTAACTAATTCAAGATGTAAGATTGGAAACTATAATGGTTAAAAATGTTTGTAGTTATCCCGATTCATGAAATATAAATTCACTAATTAACTTCTTATATTGTATTTTTAAATACTATAAATTGAAATAAATTATCATATTTCTTATAAGTTTAAACACATAAAATTATTGCAAAAATAGGAGGTGTGATTTGTAGAATTTACCACATGCTTAATGTGTAATAAAGTAGTAGTGGTTATGATGTTGCCTCAAGACATATACTTCTTGAATATGAGAACATAATAATAGTTTGCTCTGGTTTTTTCCACTCCCAACGAGTGTTTTCGTTGTCTTTTCTAATTCGTTATTTCTTCTTTTATAAATGACACATATTGTACAATATTCGAAAACTACTGTACACCAATTTTTAGAGACTGAGAAGATTGTACTGCTTCTGAATTAATGTTTAAAGATTTAACTTCATAGTGTGAACAGTTGAAAATGATTTCATTTGTTTACTTATGACACGCTCCTCATTATTTAATTTTATGGGGTTCAAGTTGAGAACTGCAAATATACATATTTCAATTCATCTTTTTTTAAGGACATAACAGTAATTTTTTCTTCATTACCTTGAAACATTTTATTTGTCCACCTTCTTTAAATTATGAACAATCATCACACAACATCTATTATTGAAAAAAATGGATTAATTTCAGAAAAATATAATCTCAACAGAGATATACAGAGATATTAATTAAAAATCTTAATTCATTATTAACAATATTTTCAGTGCAATGTTAATTGAAAAGAATACAAGCTCTAAATTTCCTCTTTATTTATGGTTTTTTACATTCTATTTTATGTGTTACGCTTATTGTTTCTTTATTTCTGTAAAATAAAAATGAGAAACATTATATCAATTAACAGTAATATTTTAAAGTATATTATGTCTGTAAAAATATCAACATGCAAGTTAATATGATCTGTCTATATCAGTTAAATTCTGCTATTCTTAATTGAGATTATTTAAAAATAATTGTAATTTTAAAATGGAAGCCTACCAAAATACTTCATTATTAAAAAGTTAAATTTTAAAGACTGCATATATTTGCTACCACTAAAGCCCAAAAATAAATCGTTCTGCAGACTATGCAATTTATCTCCAGATTAATTAAGGTGATCCATTTAATTTACAGATCATTAGAGAATTTGCGGATTACTAAAGTTTTTCAGATAATTTTATTTCCCAAATTGCTTGGTAATCAGCACTATTCTTTGTAGATAAGATACTTGTTAAAGTCGGTACAATCAACAAGCTAGTTGTAGGAAAATATTGTCTATTAATTTTAACCCGGTAGAAGGCGCGATTCGGATAATGACGGGAAGTCGCGTGGGTGATTGGTTCAGCCCAATCATTTTTTTTATCAAAAAATGAACTATAAATCAAAAAAATATTTAATTAAAAACAATGATAGCCACGAAGCTATAATTTTATTCTTAAGAAAACTGCAGAAGTTTTAAATATTTAAAAATATAGAACATTTATAGATTATAAAAGCACAAAATGAGAGTACATGCATTAAAAACTTAGCGTTGACATACACTTCTGGCAAATATAAGCAAAATGATTTTTGCTAATTAAATGATCGCATTTTGTGTAAAATAGGGTATTTTTAACATCTCTTGATCTTTTGGACATGAAACACAATGGCCTTTGTCGGTAAAATTGAATGTTTCCTAGTACACTTGAATTGACTATTTATTTTTTGACATTTTTTTTTATAAAGCATTCGCATAATTCTTGTATTTATATGTGGTAAGAGAAAATGCTTAGTATTAAAAGAATTTTTCATTATTTACATATTGTTTTGAAGGATTTCTTTGTTGATCTGAATAACTTTGGTATATATTTGACGTTCAATGTGCAATGAAAATAAACATCGGCCATTAGTTGGATTTTTTAATTTTAAAATAAGATAGACATTTCGTATTTATTATCTACAAAGGTTTAGGTGTTGCATTATTAAGCTGGATAGTTTCAGATTTTTCTCATCAATACCATCAATAACCACGTTTTTTTTTTCCCCTTGTTTTGGAGGGTTTGATTTTGTGACAAATATAATTTGCCCTAAATTGGATTCTTGGTTATTTTCATCATTCTGTTCAAAAATTAACTAACTGCATCATGAGAATTGCGTATTTTTTCATCACACACCCAGACTCATCCTCTTTGGACTGATCAATATCTTTTGCAGACGATTCAACTTCATATAACCTTGGTAATCTGCAAATTACCTATTGATTTATATTTCTCAAATATTCTTTAGAAATAAAACGGCAAACAAGTGTACAAAAACACTTTGAAACACAAAATTGAGCTGCTGGAAGAAAAAATTTTAAAGCAACGCATAATGCACATATTCCCCCCATTACTTTATGAATTCCAAGAAACGATTGTTTCAAACGAAGAAAGAAAAGGCAAGTGAAAAATGCCAATGCTCATTTCAAGAGGAATGTCAGACAGAAGGATAACGAAAGGATGATTCATTACATGTTCCCACGCTAGTTAATTGCTGAAATATAAATTGGCTCTGTGAACCATTAAGGAATCAAATTGATAAATCAAACATTCTCAATTAATAAATTAATAGAACCTATTTTTCTACAATGAGTTTTTGAGCTTTAGCAATATAGAAACCCCTTTTATGTCATACATTACCTAGATAAAATGCTCTCTTGCTTTCGTACATTAATGGAGCAAATCAGTCAATGTGCTGATTAATAACTTTCAAGACTTTAAGCCATGAAAATAATATTATTTACATGTTTCCATTACAATATATAATAGATGAAAAATACATTTTAATCCTATTGCAAGATTAATTGATAATTAATAAATGAGGAATAAAGCAGATGGTATTGATATAATTTATCATTACTGGTGCTGATAACACAATTCAAAATTTAACTCTAACTTAAATAAACAGTGTAAATCTACGTCTAAAAGCAACAGAATGAAGTGTACCCTCACACGTCACTGCAAAGCGTCTATAAGTGCCATAAAATGACAAAAAGCCCAAAAAGTTGTTCACAAAGAACTTTCCAGTGCCTAATTTCTTACTTTAACAAACAAATAGTCGTTATTCTATAGAATATCTAGTTAAATCGAATAATTCAATAATTGTGCATGATTTAACTGAAACGTCTAATTAATAATACCTAGTTATTCTATGAAACAATGAATTTCACACTTTAACGCTAAGCTATTACAGAATGCATAGTAAAGTCTTTTGTCGGCCTTAATCTCTCAAGAAGTTGGTCGGATAGATTATTCTTATTGCAAAAGTGTTTAAATGGAGAGAAGTTTCATGTTATGTCAATAGTAAATTTTAAGATTCGATTGTGCGAAAATTATAAAACTATATATAGTCCTCTGATTCCTATGAATATATTTATAAAAGTTTTGCCTTTTCCCTGACAAATGCAAAAAAGTCACATTTCTCCTCATTAAAAAATAAATGAGATATTTAGTTCAAAGTTTGCAAATTTTTGTCTTTAAGGAGTTGGTTACAAAATAAATATATTTTCAGAGAAAAATCCTTGAAAACAAGCTTTTGGTGAAAAACAAATTTTTCTCTTTCAATGCTGCAATAAATTATAAAAAATCAAATTACTTATTCATTATATAAGACTGAATCTTTTCTAAGTATCGGTGAATTTCCCAATTGAATCTATCCCTTTAAATTATGACATTCTTGGTACATATAATTAATCACCGGTCTATTAGAAGTATAGCGTCTTAATTCTTTAATTAAAAAGTATTCATTTTCATAATTTTAAAATAATTTTAACTTATTGTTAATTTTTTGTAAAAAAAATTGGAAAATGCCCACCGATTTCAATTCTTATATTGAAATAAAGAAGTGCAATTCATAAATCAAAAAGCTGAGAATTGATGCAGAAAGTAGTTCTCAAGTTTAGTAATTCATTCTATAGAGCTTCTTATGCAACAAATATAAAAATAATACTGTAGTAAATTAAAAAGTGAAAAAATATGCTTTTAAAATGTATATTTTTGCCTTAAAAAATAATGTC
This sequence comes from Latrodectus geometricus, assembly GCA_026290005.1. Classification (NCBI taxonomy): domain Eukaryota; kingdom Metazoa; phylum Arthropoda; class Arachnida; order Araneae; family Theridiidae; genus Latrodectus; species Latrodectus geometricus. The sequence continues at coordinate 372,079 of JAPDSC010003557.1, read as the reverse complement.
TCTTGGCTTTAGGTTTAATATTTTGAGCAAAGAAAAAAAAAACTAAAATATTAATTCTGATAGAACTTTTTTTTTTAATTTTTCTTTCAGAAAAATTTTAGAATTAAAAATTTTAAGTTTTCTTGTATTTATCTTTATCATCAAAATATGAGACAAATACTAAAAAATCAGATTAATGAATTATGTGAAATAATCTACTATTATGATGGTGCTGCCATCTACTGATGTAAAAATAAAGCGTATTCTTGGGGCTTCCCATCTGACTAAAGTGCTGTCGTGTTATTATGATATAGAGTTTTTGGAAACATTTAGACAGCTTATTTTGATTGATTTTGTTTGTAAGAAGAATGATATAACTTAAATAATTCTTCACAAATAATTAATTTTTTTTTTAATTTGGATAAAACAAGGATATTACGCATGGAAATTTTAATTTTCAGTTTTCTAATTCAATTTGTCAAATGTTAGCTAATTTTCCTTTTATGATATTTCTTTATACAAGCCTAATTGTAAACGATTTCGATATTTTTCAGTTTATTAATTTATTTTTGCTAATTAAGTTACCACTTTTTCTTTCAGAAAGAAACTATATTGAAATTACCTTAAAAAATAGATACTGTAAAGATTAAATGTAACTACATTAGTAAAAAAGAAAACTGAATGAAAAACGTTCTTAACATGCTTAATTTTAGAGAAAGTGAATACTTTTTTCATTCATAAACGAACTTATTGATTTTAATCATGATTGAGAAATGAATGAGAAATTTAATTTATTCAATATATGTAAATAAATAAGAAATTTGCTTTCATAAAATATTATTCCTCTTTATTTTCAGTTTATTTAAATTATTTACAATTTAAAATTATTGATTTAAGAATATCTTAGAATCGATGAAAAATTTGCTTAAGATAAAACTATGATCATCATAGAATATTTATGCATTATTCTGCATATTTATAACTGCTATCTGTAATGATTTGCTATTTTATTAACGAATTATTCTATTTTAATATCACTTTAAAAAAATTTTGTCTTTAAATTGAGTTCTCTTCATTAAGTGATTACTTCAAATATAAAATTATTTCGAAATAACATTTCATTTTTTTTAAATAGTTTTAATTCTAAAAATTAATTTTGAAAGTAAATTTTAAGAGGATAACAAAATATAATTAATTGATGGTAACTCAATTTAAGTATTTAATATTCATTCAAAGTGGTTTTTTTAAATTAAGAAAAATGAGAGTTTTTGTTTTAGTATCTAGAGTTTAAGTTTATGTAAAATAAAGTTCTTATTTTTTTTAACTTCTTAAAATTTAATTTGAGCCTCCTTAAAGTAAAATAAAAATCTGATTTCAAGTTACAAAATAGAATAGTATACAAATTTTATGTATTTTTTAATTGTAATTTCAATGATTATTAAGTCCATTTATATTTAATATTTTATCCGAATTCATATTTATATTCAAAATATATTTCAAATATTATATTTAAATATAAACCTTTAAATAAAGTATTTGAAAGTAGAACTTCATGAAGGAAATGGATTTAAAATTACTTTGATATGTATCATAAATTATAAAACTAATGAAATTTTTTTATTATCTTTCCCAACAATTTAATCTTAATTAAAGTATAGTATAAAGCTAAAACAGAAAAATCCTGTTATACTTCCCACTATCGCAGTTCCTCTAATAAGAAATTCTATTGCAAAATTTTTCCGTGAAGCATGAAATAAGTTTTTGTAACAATGAAAATGTTCCTTATATATTGTAATTGATGTCCATAAAAATTTTTTTTAGAGATTTTTTTTGTATTACTCTTTGATACTTTCTGCGTAATCAAATTGTTAGTGCTCATTTTTGTATAGTTATATACACCATTCTAAAAATATACCAGTAAAAAAACATATAAATGAATCGGAGGACTGAAGACAAATTAATAAAAAAAAATATTTATATTTTAAAAAATCTCCGAACTTAAATTTACATACAACAAAATTTAGATTTATGAAATAAATATTAAAAAATAAATTACTTTTCGAATAAAAATGTGTATTACCTAAATAAGTATTTGTACGATAATTATAAGTAAGTTCATAGCGGTTTACTTTTAATTAATAAATAAATACACTATCTACCAATAAGTATTTGGACACCTATGCAAATGACAATATCAGCTGTCCTGAGGTATGTCACGACCTCCGCCGGTATATATCGTGTAGAAAACAGCATTGGCATTAGTCGCATGCAAGATGCCGCACAGTTCGGAGCTCTCTGATTTCGAGAAAGTTTTAAGTATCGGGTATCACAAATGTGCCGATCCTTAAGGGACATATCTTAATACCCAAAATCGACATGGCCTATGTGATTAAGAAGTGGAAGATGCGGTGATTGTCGGAATGTGCCCCGAGTCGATGGACCAACGAAACTGGGGAGATGAGACCGAAGAGTGCTGTCCAGAGAAATTCAGAAGAACCTAACCGATGGCCCTCATACGCGAGGAGTTTCAACAGGCTTCCTGGAGTATTGTTTCAATGAATACTAACCGTAAGTAAGCACATCTGCTTGGTTTTCATGTTCGTCCTGCTGCCCATAAGCCTTTGATCACTAAGTCCAACCACCCTGCTCTGTAAAGCACATCGAAAATTGGTCCGTAGATCAGTGGAAACGGGTTTTTTGGAGCGACGAATCAAGGTTCACCCTTTTTCCGTTCGGATGGCAGGGTCTGGCGTCTGGAGAACGTCTCCTGTCAGAATGCTTTGTACCAACAGTCAAGTTCGGCGGAGGTGGAATTATGGTTTGGGGTGTTTCTCCTGGTGTGGACTGGGACCCTTGATCAACATTCAAGGTAAGCTCAACGCCGATGTCTACCACACCATTTTGGATGACAATGTGCTTCGTACGTTGTGACAGTTTTACTGGTTGGACCCCTGTTACTTTCAGGACGATAATGCCTGTTGTCATGTTTCAAAGTTAACCACGGCTTGGTATGGTGCCAATAGAGTTCATCGAATGGACTGGCCTGCCCAGAGCCCAGACCTGAACCCTATCGAGAACTTCTGGAACAAGATGGATCCCTGAATTAAGGGTTGAACTACTCGTCCCAAATTGGTGAAGGAACTTGTATGCCTACTCCAAGCCGAATGGAAGAAAATACCACTCACTGTAATACAATGACTTGTGGGAAATATCCCCCGGAAGACTTACGCTGTAATTGCCTCTCGTGGAGGCTCTACCAACTATTGATTTTGAATAAAGTTAGTTTTTCTTTTCTATCACAGGAGTCCAAATACTTATTGGTAGACAGTGTAGGTAGTAGTAAGATGACACTTTTTACAATTTTTACATTACAGTCTATTTATTTTTTTAATAAATAAGAAGTTATCAGTAAGGTGGTTATTTTCAGTACTCATTCAATTCAATTCTCTTATGAGAGTATTTTAATTTCGTAATAATCGTATTTATTAGTATTTTTTTTTTTAAAAAAAAAGCTGGGAATCACTTTTAAAATTACTGTTTACAGTAAAAATAAATTTCTAATAGTTATGCAAATACATGCGAAACCGATCTTGGAATTTTTAGTTAAAGCAATTTTGTTTTTGTACAGCGATACTCTTTTATATTTAAGAACATCGCATTATATTATTATTTGGTTGATTAAATATCTAATAATTTACTTAAATTATTTACAATTTGTTATAAACTCCCCCAAATTAATAAATCAAATTAATTACAAGGAGTAATTGGTGTCTTAAAAATAAATAATCATAGATGTAAAGAAATTGTTTATTAAATTAAATATATTAAATAACGCAATTGATATTAAGCCGGTTTCTTAACATAATTTTTTATTTCCTATTTAACAGCCCCTATTGAAATTCCTGAATAATATTGAAACTCTATAGATATGACAATACTTAGTAATAACGGTCATGACAATCTAAAATATTACACAAAGATTAAAAGTATGGTAATTATTTTTGTTATAAAGGCTGAATCTCTATGATTTACTTCGGTTATTTTAAAAATGAATACAAGTAAGAAATTATTTAGTTTTTGTCAAATAATATGAATCCCACAGATCAGACAAACCGAATCTCATTTAATTTAAAATTTGGTTCTTCAAAATGATACTATGAGTGTCATTCGAATCTAGATTATTCTCATAGTGGTAATAGATGCATTAATTTCTCAGACTGATAATCCTTTGTGTGCGCTCAACTCACTTTCTTAGGTTCTCGAAAATTCTTGGGTTAATGGCGCCAATCTTATCTGTGGCATATCTATGTGTCATTTGAAGGTCATTTCTCGATAATTCTTTGTAAATATTTTTAGAATCAATGCCCTTTTAAGCAAGCACGCTATTGAAAATGGATATATCTCCTTCACCACTTTATAATCGATTTCGGATATTTATATTCATTAAATATTTAAAAGTATTCATTAATAAAATTAAATATGAATTGCCTTTAAAAAAATTCAAAAATAATGCATTGTGATTTAAATATAAAGCTTTATAATTATTTAACATATTTGAATGAAATTAAGTTCAACTTTGATAGACGAAACTAACCCATAAATATTTTAGAATACATATAAAACACATTTTTTTAAAACATCTTTTGCTCTTTTTCTTTTTTATTTCATGTTGTTTTTCTATTTCATGTGAATTAAAGTTTAATGTGAGTAAAACATGCTTCACATATAAATTGATATTTTATATTTAAAATATTTTATATAAAAAAATGAATCAAATTTCATTGACTAATTTATTTTTGAACAATTCTATTAGCTAATTCTATTAAATGGTAATTAAGTAATGGTTTAAAATTTCGCTTCGAATACATTATAAAAGTTTTTCACAAATGAAATTAACTTTATCAACTAGTAATAATTATATATTTTTTTATATTCATGAGCAATATTATATAAAATTTTTCGAATAAAATATTCAAATAGTGGTTCTTTATATTATATTAGTCTATTAAATGTTACCACAATACAAATTTATCTCAAGCAACGATTATCAAATACAGAAAAGAAAATAAACTTTGCTTACATTTCAAAAATGTTTATTTACTTCTCTGTGATTATATACGTTATCTTTGTGAATTATGAAATTTAGTGATTTAATTTCAATCTTTCGATATGTTTTCAAGCAAATTTTATTCTCCGTACTCTCAATCTAGATTATTCACCCATAACGAAACAAAAAAAAAAAAAAAAAAAAAAAAAAAAGAGATCATTAAGCTTTTCTAAATAAACCGCTTCATCGATAATAAGGTCAAATGATGATATTAAATTTTTTTTATTCCTTGTTTTTCTCCGATCCGTTCCATCCTCTGGGAAGTCATTACCTTTGTTATAATTCCGAAGTATGGCGCAGGACGGCGCTGTCATCGCCAACCAGCTCTGAATTGGAATTTCAGAAAATTATGATAATTAATTCCGTTCAATTTCCGATGATGGCTGTTATGGATCTCAATTGGGATTGGGTCATGGGGATTCGAACTGTCATTAGGATTCCCAAAATGGAAAAGTCTAACTCTACAGGGTAATTGAATTTTCGGAGGACGACTGCATATTTAGAGGACTGCTCCTGTACTAAGTAATATAACTGAAGGTATCGTTATTAAAACAACTAACATTCCATCCATTATGAAGTCTTTGCAGTCAGAATACAAAGACATTTTGCTTCCAATAGAAAAGAGGTCAAATTAGTCAGGTCATAATAGCTCTTTTAAAATCATCTTATAATTAATATGATTATTTTAATTTAATAATATATAGTGTTAAACCTTATTAAACAGAACAAAATCCTCAATCTTATTAATAAGCTTAAGAATAATTTCATTTTATTGGTTTTATACAATATTCAGCTTTCAACTACATGGTTTTTGCTATAATTAATATAATAACAACTTTCAAATACATGGTTTGCTAAATTCAAGTAAATATTTCTTTTGGGATGTTTAAAAATATATGGAATATCAGTTGTTTTTAAATGTTTAGGTTATTAAAAATAACATAAACATGAAGTAATTTGTGTAATTTGGTAAATGGGAATTATTGAAGTAAAATTTTCTTTTGTAAAAATTATCTAATTTTTAATCTTAATTATAATTTCAATATACAATAAATGAGACCAACTGTTGCTAATATTTGCAAAAAGCAAAATTCTTAAATATTTTAAAATGCTTTCTTCACCACTTCAAGAGTTTTTTTTTTTCCCCCATTTCTGAAAAGATCAAAATTGATAGAAGATAACACGAGTCTTTAATGAGAAACAATGAGATCAAAATAAATAGTTATTGGCGTAAACATAAAATAATTTTATAAAGGAAACAGATGACACAGATTCTTTGAAGTAAGTTAATAATAATCTTTGAAAAAATAGTGTTGCATGATTTATTCTTTTCAATGAATAAATATTTATAACTTTCAAATAAAATTCATATTCTAAGTAAATAAAAGTTACATAAAAAAAAAAAAAACTATATATTTTCTTTATCTTGAAATTATTTATACTTCCTATTTACACTACATCTGTTTTTCTCAACTCAATAAATTGTAGGAATGATATCAACTTCCACTGCAGACGTTCATAATTATTTAACGAATTAAATTTAAATTGTCGCATTAGCTTTCGAGATAAAAAAAAAAAGGACAATGACAAAAAAATTAAACCTTATTTGACATGATAATATTGTACGCATTTTTTCTGTTTCAAAAATTATTTGTAAAACCAACTTTTGATTTAATAATTTGTTTGGTTCATTTTCTGCACTCGAGAATGCATTCGATCCACATTTAAATTTCAAAAATGAATCGGAGCTACAGCAAAATCCACTGCCAACGTGTGAGTCGAATTTAAGAATTTTAAAACGTAGCATTGATCATTCGATAACAATTCGACAAATTAACTGAATAACAATTAATCGCATGATTTTCTGTACAACATTTAGTATTTAGTAAAGAACATACTCAAAAAAGATGCAAAGTCTTGTAGAAGTTTTAATTTTGAAATTAATTTATAATAAATAAAATTCTGAAATAAATGCATTATAATGCAAAAAAGTCATGATTAACATTTTTTATTTTGTGTGGAATAACTAACTATACTTCGATTAAACAATAGAATTCAGTTATATAAAATTGAATATTATGTATCACTTAGTAGAAAATAACAAGCAGAAAGAAACGGAAAGAGGAAAGGGTGCATATTTATTTTCTAATTTGTATTACGAATTATTATTTAACCGAACATACAATTAATTATTATACTTGAATTGCATCTGTCTTTATCGTTAATTTTTATATACACCTGTTTCGTGTAGAATAAAATTTTTCCTTTATAAATATAAGTCGATATTATGTATGTGTAAATATATGATGAAATGTATGTATGGATAATTTGTCATATTAAAATATTAAATTAACAATTAATGTTAAAATAGCAATATAAAGAAATTTAACTTTAAAAAGAATGCAACTAAACAAAATTAAAAATAGAAAAAATGTATATATTAACGTAGGGAGAAATCTGTATATTATAACTGTCGATATGCAACTTAAGGATAAATACAGTTAAAAACATTTATAAAAATGACAGATTCGAATCTAGATATAGGTTAATTGCTCCTCTTTTATTTCTATAATTATATAACGCAATCCTACGCATGTTAGCACATAAATGATACCCTATAATAACACGTCAATAAGGTCAATTAAACTGTGCTGAATAAAAAATAATTTCTCAGCCACAAAAAATATGATACCATGAAAGCTTGTATAGCTAAGGAATGTACATTACACGAGCATTTTTTTATTCATAAAAAGTGAGAAAAATCGAAACATTAGATTGACATACATTGCATTGGGTTTTTTTTTTTTTTTTTTTTTTTTTCAATTTCACGCTATTGAAGACATTTATTAACATCTTGTACGGAGAAATGAATAAAATCATTGATTATTATTTTCTGATTGGATGAAATGGAAAAAAAAATTAAAGTACATGAGAATCATAAAAATATAGAATAAAAATGTACTCCATTTACTCATTTACTATTGGAAGTAAAATATAATATAATAAATAGAATTAGTTATTTTTGTAATATTAATGCTATTTTTTCTATTATATCGAGCTATTCATGTGAAAAAACATGTTTTTTACGCCCTATTTAGAGTTGAGAAGATGGTATCTACAAACGACTCAAGAAATGCAGAGGAAGATTCTGATGTTGTTGAGCAACAGCAGATGGCGCTAGAAGCAACAGTCTCATCCAATGGCACGAGGGAAGCGCACACGTCGTTCGCGTCGCAACTTTCGGAATCTCCTCAGTCTCTCATCAGCAGTGGAGTTGTGAACCGCGGTTATAGTTACGATTCGGAAGAAGAGGAAGACTGTTTTGTTGACATCAGCGAACAACCTCGAAGGAGCAGCGAGGATCGACTCCAGTGTCTTGACAGTGCAGTCAGCAGATACCTCGCGTCGTCTGAGTGGTGTTTTGCACGACGTTATCCACTGAGGATATCCCCTCGGTCGCCGCGGATTGTGAGGATTAATCCGCGACGTTTGTGGTTCGAGCGTCGAGATTGGAGTTCGATCCCAACTCCGAGACATGACCGAGGGTCAGCTCAAGAAGTGCAATCTCCGTTAAAGCAAGAATTAGGTCAGGGTACCGCGCCTCAAGATTCGGGTCGAAATTGCCCGAAAGAAAATCAAGTGCCCTCTAAAAAAGTAGTGTACAGTATTGGAGTCTTCTATTCTGACAACGAGCTCTGTATCAACCCACCCGACGATAAAGTGAGTGATGTGTCCGACAAAGAGATAGTGGTTGACCACCAGATGACCAGTAATAATGCGGGGTTAGTGGGGGAGGGTTTGAACCTCCCCCACGAGCAACACCCGCGACGTAGCTCCAATAGTTGCAGAAGCACTCGAAGACTGCAGACGCATACTCAACTCACACAGGATACTTTCGCGCCTCCACCGGATAATCCGACGCCGGATAACGCTGTCAATGGTGCCCTGCCGGATATACTAAACTCTCACATGCCCCCGCCTTATTCCACTCTGCCCCCAGGTTCAGTAGACAGGGGCGGTGGAAGGCGATTGCCCCCTCCTTCTCACCCACCCCCGCCACCACCACCTACTACAGCCCCAGCATGTCCACATTTGTCTGGAAATCCCCGCAGGACGTCGAGGGCAGGTGGTGGACGCAGTGGGGCCTTTCGAGGCTTCAGCCCTAGAGAGCGGGGTGGTGGTGGTCGTAGGGGCGGCCCCAGTTTTTCAGGACCCCCAGCAGCCTCGGAGTCTGATGAGCCTAAACACTGCTGTGGCGTGATGGTCACACAGACTGTGAGCATCCGGTGGTTTATTGTGATGATAGCTTTCGTAGGTCTCTGTTGTGCCATAGTTGGTACTGTTCTGGGTGCCCTTAAGGCCACTGGAAGGGAACACCTCACCGTCTCCTTGCTCATGATTGGTAAGTCCATCTTTACTTCCTCTCACTCTTTCCTAATATAATATTTGACATTACTACATTTCGCTGTTAATTCTAGAGTAAAATCTGTATATAGTATATTTTATTTTGATATATTTATCTTGTTCTAAGCCCTATTCCTTTTAAATCCAGAATGAGTGTTGTTGATTCAGATAATGACAATAGTGTAATAACACTTTAGTGTTGAAGCGGACCCCGAAACCACCGCTTCATATTCATGACTAGAAATGTAAAAGCAATTACAAATGTTAATTCTCGTAGAATATTCCCACGCACTCTGCATGTGTATCATTATTAAAAGTACATTTCATGCAAACTCAGAAACACAAATTAGTTATATGTTGAGATTCATAAAAGAATGCAAGAATAAAAGTCAACTTTGATAACACCATGTTATCAGCAGTTAATGAAGCCAGAACTTTTAACTGGTTGTCACTGTCACTTACCAGCCTAAAAGTTGGCTGCTATGTTATTGTTTCAAATTGTGAATAACAATCTAATAGCAACTACTTAATGGTACCCATAAAAAAGATTATTAATGCATCTATTTCCCTGTATACGCTTTCCTTAAGAACCCAAGAATAAATGAAAAATAAAACTGTTACTAAGTAAACAGGCTCTGAATATCACTCGGACCGTTTTGAACATAGAAAATAAAATTTAAATTTTGATTTTTTTTTTCTCTGATATTTCTTACAGCTCATAAAATCAACGTATTTTTTCCAAGTTTAATGAAGAAGCCAGTTGCTTTACAAAAGTTAACAGTATTAGTAATTTAAAACAGCTTAAAAATTTTACTGTCTGGAACTTTTTGAAGAAAATTTAAGCAAAATAAAGTTTATACTAAAATGGCAACTTAGTTTTTACTTAATGATTGGACACAGTTTAAATTTATAGCTTGTTAAATATATTATAAATAATACATTAAATGTTGTTTATTTTTATATATTATTTGTTGTAAAGATAATATAAATATACATTCAAATTAACCAAAAGTTACATACTTTTTTTTTTGTTTTTACTGTTATAAAAACACAGTATTCTAATATTATTTATTAAAATGTTAGGTATTCTAATAAATTTTTTAACTTGTATATGTTTGCACGATAGTCTAATATCTAAAATTAATAATATTTTATTTTATTTAATTCTAAACATTTCTTTAATTTTACGCATTTGTTATTTTTAGGACGTATTGAAATCGAGCTAAAGAGAAACTGTCAATATCTACTATTTAAATATTATAACAAATAATTTAATTCTACAATAAACATTTCCCATCGCCTCCTCTTATATTGCAAATATTTAAAGTAATCATAACATTTCCAAAACGGAGTAATGAAATCGTTTTCATTGAAACGTATATAATTAAACCATTTCTCCCATTTTCCGGGAAAAAAAACGCATTATTCTTTGAATAAAGACTGGATTCTAAATCAGCTGAATTGACTTTGCTATTCGTTCAACAGATTACGTCGATTACTTCTTCCGATTCTAATGAAGTTCTCTGTCGCTAAATTAAACGTGTTTCTCTGCTTGGCTGGATCATCATCGTTAATGAAGTCGATGCTCATCAATGATGCTAACATCTTGAGAGAACTGATGTTTGGCGTCATTTGATTTGTAGATTGGCGTTGAAATGGTTGCTACGCTATTTCTATTTTTCCAAATAAATATTAAGACTATTTCGGGTGCTAACTTCCAATTTTTTAAATGTTTAATTTATTTAATGATATTTTTTAAGTTTCTTGTTATGATGTTGCATATATTCTGAATAATTCATTTTCTACAATTATGATCCAATCTAGGAAAATGAAAAACATTTACGTTTTGTCACAATATTAAAATATTTATTTTTAATTCTGATTTTTATAAAAGCAAATAAACATTCGTCATAAATAAGTCGTTGCTAAAAAAATATTTGTTTTTTTTTCCGTTAGAAGTCTTTTTTTTTTTAATCTTTAATTTGAGAAATTAATTTCACTTGAATGTTTGATTTTATCTGAAATTATTAGATTAGGTTTTTACTTAAAAAATTGTTAGACTGGAAACATTTAATTTCAAAACCTATCCAATTTGTTTAAAATGTAGCCCATTAAATAATATAATAAAAATTTTGAATAGTTAATTCTTGAATTCTACTTATTTTCCGTTTCTAAATTTCACGAAAAACATAAAAATTATGTTATGAGAGACTTAATTGCAGATACTTTACTTACAAACAAAATATTACCTAGGAGATAGTAAAGGCAGCACATGATTAAAACTAAAGCTTTATTTGCAGAAATTGTATTTACTAACTAAACCTTATTTGTAAACCATATGTATTTTTAAAAAAAGCTAATTATAATAACTGGACAAAGTAAAACGGTGTCAACAAATAATATATATATATGTATATATATATATATATAAATACACCTACAAACAAATATTTTCAGATGGATAAATATTAAAATATTTTCAATCTATAAAAATTATCCCTGCATAAATACTTTCTTAAGTAAATATAAGTGGATATTTCATTTAATAAACTTAGTTTTGTAAAATATAAAATAAACCAATATTCATGTGGCTATAATTACATAAATTAATAATATATATTATATTATTATTTACATGTGAAAAATAAAATAATTATAATTATTTCAAATATATGAAACTGTAAAATAAAGTTAATTTTTATTACTTTAACTTATATTCTAAAAATAACAAACCATTCACTGAAAAAATATTCAAATAATTGCTAGAACATGTGTAAAATGCAAAGCATTGTTGCAAAAAATTAATATTGTTTTTTTTATGATTAGTTGTGACATTATATTTTTAAGAAATTTCCAATATAGATTTTTATTTGTATTTTGAGCCTATCAGCGTTTACGAATTGTATACCATCTATCGAAATTTCTCGGTTTTTGTTCTTTTTCAAACCCATTGTCATATAAAAAAGTGAACATTTAGTTTCTAGATTGAATGCAAGTCACCATAATATATTATTTTGGTTTATAGTGGTAGTAGTGCGTTTTTCATGTCACCGATTAAACCAACAAGTCCCTGGTTTGATCTCAGCTACTGCTCAATAATGTGATAAATATTACTCTTCAGTATTCAGTATGCAAATCTACCAGAGAAGAATGTTCTGAAGTTTCTCCTTTACAAACAACTCATGTATACAGCCCACTATGTTATGCAGATTGACGAAAAATAAGCAGTAGATAGTGAAAAGCCTTTGGTGCCTATTATGTGATGTCAAGATATTTGCCATATTTTGACATCACATAGCCAGTGCTATATTTGAAAGTAAATTAAATTTCATTTCCAGTTAAAATATTTACAAATAAAGTTATTTATTGGACATAAAAATAAAAAAAAACTAACGTCATTTTAGATTTCAGCTTATTTTTAGTCTTGATTATCATAAAAATTAAAGGTTTTAAAATCTTATAATATTTGCTTTTTATCATTAAAAATGTTTTTTTAGAACTACATTGCATTGAAAATCTGTCATTTTATTTTTCCATGCGATTCAAGTGGAATTATAATACCATAATATATTATATTTATTTATTATAATATGATTGAGTATAAAATTATGTACTTTTAGATTAAGAAAATTCATGTCTGAAAAGCTTAAAGTAATTAATTTATCAAAATGTTCTCAATGTATCGCATAAACTTTAATTGGTAAAATCTCTTCTTTCCTTTGTTTGCTATTTTATATGCATTATCATTCTTGACACTTCTCTCAATCGTTGCTTTCAATATTTTCTTTGGATAAAAGAAAATATCGATTATTTTACGATTAAAAAGCTTTTTGAATCATGCTTCCATTATATCTGAGCTTGGCGACCAGTCGGTGCCAAATCTACCGACATATCGATTTTTCTTTATGTTCCTTCCTATTCAGCTTCCTTGCTTTATTTTTATCACAATAAATATAATATACTGATTGAATATCGATTTACATTGATTTAGTCATTCATTATAATCAAATGGTAATTTGTGTTAGTTTCAGTTCCAACATTATTTTTCAGTGTTGATATTTTTAACTTATTAAATTACTTATACTTTGAAATCAACGCAAGTAGCTTTATTTAATTTCAGATATTTAGTGTGACATATTTTTGTTTCTTAGATTGTTTTAAAAAATAATTTTATTATGATATAATTTTTTAGAATTTTAAAGAAAAAAAATGTGTTATATTTGAAATTACAAATTTTTTTTTAATGCCTTCGATGTTTTTTCATAGCAATGAGATGAACATTTCTTTCATTTAATGTTTTTCATCGTTATCAAAGACGATGTAGCGACATTTATTGTAACTTCTGTGTCGATGAAGTATTTGACTTCAGCTTGTTCGAATCGCCGACAATAAAAAGAACGATCTAATTTAGATTCATAAATGGGGAAATAGCGCTGTTATAGTAATGTTTCATTCTAATAGCTTTTGTTGTTTTTAACTGTAACTGAAGCAGCCAAGAAACGATTGCAGTTAAAAAGTACTTCAGATAAATAATGGGCCTTTGCAAAAGTTATCGCTTCTTTGCCGTACATGGAGTACAAAATATGTGGAGAAAGATAAGCTTTTGTGTAAACTTTAACTGTGTTAACTTTTTTTTATGATGATTATTTTTTCCGCGCTATTTTTATAAAAGCTTTTTGAAATATAATTCCAAGTTCAATTCACTTTTGTCACGTGACTTTGACAGAAAACATTCAGGCGTTGAAAATCTCATTGCTGAAGGGATTGAATTGATTTTCTGTAAGAACTTTGTGTCTAGACTTAAGATACAAGTTAGAACTTTTATTTTGATGTTTTACATTGTTTGAAAAGATTAGTAATTTTTTTTTTTATGTCACCATCTTTATATCTGAATTTTCCAAAGAAATTATTAATTGATTCATCCTTGGTACTTGTTTCTGAACATATAATTCATTATAACTTATTTCACTTGTTCGTGTGTTATAAAGTATAACAAAATAAAGGTCATGCATTTAAGTCAAAATAAACTACAAAATGCTGTATAAAGAAATCATAAAGTTGATGACAACATAAGCAAAACATTATTTCTTTTTTCTCAACTATGCATAAATTTTTTGTAAGTGATCAAGTTATAATAAATTTTAATTTGTTCATTCGAATTCAAAACATATCTTGATACCCTAAATAATCTTAGCAATTATGAATTTATTTAATGATTCAAAGTATAATCTTTTCTAGAAAATGCAATTGGTTTCTTCTGAATACACCACATTAATATTATCCAAAGTACTATAGTATAGCTATATTTTGTATTATGCAAATTTCAGATTTTCTCTTGTTTATTTTTTACTGTCCTTGATAGTGCTTTGATTTTTTTAAAATAGACGACATCTTATACAAACTATAAAAGAAAATTTTTTTTGGTATTATTTCTGCATAGTGTATAACAATTCTATAGTTTTATTTTAAATGTCTTTCTACAATATCCTCAGAAAATATATATATTTCAGTATATCTCTGGCTCAGATATTGTAATCTTTGATTTTTCCGTTATCTTCTATAATACCCTCATCTTAATTATAATAGTTATCGCCAATTATTGTAATTAAATAACTTTTTATGCTATAAATCTTTACAAATGCCTTTACACTAGCCATTTTTACCTTGTATCATGTACAATTTTGGTTGTTACTGTTAAAACAAATTCTCTCTGTCGTATTTTCCATAATTCAGCATTTCTGTATCTTAATTTCATTTTTTTTTTCTGTACTTTTCTACAATTTATTTATTTTACGTTTTTACAACAAATATCCAAATAGTATATTGTGTCCAAGCAAAATCAAAAGTGGTAGAAGTTTTATCACAAATACAAAATTATTCTCTTCTGGAATAACTTTTGACTGTTTAGAATCAAACTTCAGTTGATTTTTGTTTTCTTCTCAGCTGTGGTCTTCTTGGCCGTATCTAGTTCCCTTGTCATTGCGAATGCAGAAGTTCCGTCACGTTCCTCCTATTACCTTGTCCAAGAACCAAACCCTTCTCAAGCTGCTATCTTCCTGTTCACGCTCAAACGAATCTGCCGAAAAGGCTTAATCCACCCATTTCCCCAATCTTAACCGGCTAGCCAGTCGCATAAAACCTTTTCCATTCTATTATTATCGTTATTCTGTGTCGGTGCGTTATCTTTTTTTTTCTTTTTGTTTTTTTGGGAAAATTATCGCCAGCTTCTTTATCCCACGAATTCTTAGTGTCTCCTTACTTCCTATTGTGGAAATGGGTTGAGGGGAAAGGGATATGTCCGGATACATACACATATCCGCTTTTATCAGGTGAAAATAAGATGGAACACCGTTGAGAAAACAAGAGATGCTTTCCCTAGAAGATATTTGTATTTGCCATATTTGATGCTATTTCGGTTCTTATATATCGATACTTCGGTATGTATCTATGAATAGATATGTTTATGTGACATCGTATGCACTAAATATCAAATGAGTGACAAATTTTGTTACAGTGTTCAAATTTATTAAATTTACAAATTGAATTGGTGGCAATACAAATGAATTTTTCGGAATAAAAAAATAAAATGATTGATTTAAATCTTAATAATTTAATTCAAATTGTATGTAACATTTTACGTTCCCTT
Organism: Latrodectus geometricus; assembly: GCA_026290005.1. NCBI lineage: Eukaryota > Metazoa > Arthropoda > Arachnida > Araneae > Theridiidae > Latrodectus > Latrodectus geometricus. The sequence continues at coordinate 355,943 of JAPDSC010003557.1, read as the reverse complement.
CTTAGTAAGAAAAGAAATAAAGGTTTAATATTTTTTAAAAGCTTGCATGCACTATTAATAATATAGATTAATGAAATTTCTTAATTAGCAAAACTTTAATGTTTGAAAATAAAAAATATCGTAAAATTCACAGTCATAAATATATTACAAAAGGCAAACAAAACTTTCAAATTATATATTAAAAATTTTTAATCAAATTGAAATTTGTTGAGAATTGAAAAACTAATGTGTGAGAACTGAATTTCAGTAAATATTACATACTCAAACTATAACAAAACTATATTATATTGAAAAAGTAAATTATACTATGTATTCATATAACTTCCTGCTTAAAAGAGTTGTCAAATTGTAAAAATTATCTCTAAAAAGAAAGGAAAATAATTTAATTCAAAATTTTGTAAATCTTGCTTTTCTTTTTTTAATTTTCTATGTGTAATTTATTGATAAATAAATAAATTACTTCTCTGTCTTGAATTAATTTCTAGATTGTTTATTTATGAATTATTTATTTCTAAATTATTTATTTATATTTTCGATAAATATATTGTTTCATTTGTGTATCTTTAAAATATATACTGATTTTAAAGTAGGTAAAATATTTTAAATGTCATACATAGGCAAGGAAATATCCCAATTAATTTGTTTAATAAATATTAATATGTATTAACAGAACACACGAATTTAAAATCTTTAAGTGTTCTGAAATACATAAAAATGTTATATCTTTATAAATATTATAATAATTAATATTATTATGTCTGATTAAGAGATTATATAATTAATTAGATTAACTTTTATTCTAAGAAACAGCTATAAATCAAATTTTTTTTATAATAATTTTAATCAAATTATTTTATTGATCAAAATTCCATTATATTTAATTAATTTTTTTTTCATTTTTTCTGAACTTGCTATTTTAACACAGATGAAAAATTTTCAAAAACTAATTTTTCTTCCACTTTGGAAAGTATTATTCCATTTTGGTTTTATCCAAATTTTGGTAGCAAATTTTAAATCAAATCAAATGCCCGAAACGAATTTTCTGTATTTTATTCAGAATGTCTAATTTAGTGAAGATAACACACGAATTATCTTTATAAAAACATATTTTGCCGATTTATTATTTCTATGTTTATGTTTGTTTCGAACAAAAATTCTCTTTAATACTGTTTTGAACCATATTTCCAATTGAAACCATTTTTTTTTTTCCTTCTTTCATCAGATATTTATTTCCATTTTTTGTAGCTCTCGACTCTTAAAACCAGCCTAGAATATTCTATTCCGAAACACTCGAAGAAATGCAAAATTGTTGTTCTAAAAGTATTTCGTAGTATCTATGTCAAAATGCATTGGCACGTCTTTACAAAAATTTTTTTGCTCACATTCTATGTATTCTTTTCAAAAAGATACAACACAACTCCACTCACGTTTTGGCAACTGAGTATCGTCTGCTATTCTTGGCACGTTCTCCTCTTCTGATCGCGCCGATTTGTTTCTTTTTTGTATTGTGTCCAAAAAAACTCTTCAAGCTCTAAAAGATTCTATTTTCATCTTAACTTTTTTATGTATTCTTTAAAATGAGTCAGGATAGATACGCAATCCCTAAAAATCCAGCTTAAAGAATTTTTTATTGCTAGCTCTGCTTTTAAAGTAAACAAAGGATTAGGAATTCGAATTTTTTTTTTCAACGAATTTTTTTTTCTTGTTGAAATCCATTACAATGGTTTTCATTAAGAAATTATCGATGCTTTTAAATCTTATTGCAAATAACTTTATTTTTTGTATCTTAGTATAAAAGTAAATTTACTCCTATTTTTTACTATGTTAATTCACTAAATGCTGCATTTACTGAGTAGTAAAATAAAAAAATTGGAACTTAAAGTTTTTTACTGCTTGCTTTTATGTTAATTCCTAAACAATTAGACTTCCAACAAAATTATTACTTTCTGTGATACAAAAAGATTTTATTTAATTTTTTCTATTTAAAAACGAAAATAAACGCCATTAATTATATAGACGACGTTTTTAGACAACTATTTCTTGTAATAACTGTTAGGTGTCTAGTTTTCCCGAATCAGTCCATTATTTTTTATGAATGACAATTATTTACCTAATATATATTACTTGTTACTTAAATTTTTTTTTACATCACATCGAATTTTGGACTTTTGATTTTGAAACTTCATATTTCCGGACTTAACAAGTTCCACCGAATATTCGAAACTTAGATGCATTCTTAAAATATTTCAACAAATTATGTGACCAATGAATGATGATAAGGATTGACACATTCATAGGTTGTTGTAAAGGCAACCAAAATACGTATCTT
>JAPDSC010003557.1:343158-353214 GCA_026290005.1 Latrodectus geometricus | reverse complement strand
TTTTTTTATTTTCAGTTTATATTTATTTTATTATTTGCTCATGAGAATATTCTTATTTTAGCGTTATTCGATACTTAGACATCAATGATACATAATTTAATCAATATCAAAATGTTCATTTCATGGCATAGTAGAAATTTCGGAGAATTGGCACGCTATTTGTAAACGAAAAATTATGTTAGAAAGTGAAATTTTTATTTTTATTGCAGAAATGAAATCTAATTCTACATTTTCTATATACAAGTATCCCGTATTTAGCAATCATTCAACATTTCGTTTGAATGTATTTAATTTTAACTTACTCCAATCACAGTAGAACTTTCATCAATTTATTAATGATTTTGAGTTTCTCCATGGATTACTCACTCTGATTTCAATAAGTTACTATAGGCATTTTTGATATTTACATTATTCATATGTTCATCTTGTAAAAATAGCAATTGTAACGTTTTTTTTTTTTTTTTTTTCCCATATTTTCTTTTAACTATTGCAATTTTTTTTTATTCTAAATTTATAAAAAATTCATAAAAATGGATTTGTTATTTACAATTCCTTCTCATTACTCTTGTGCCATTTTGTTCCTAATATTATATCAAACAAAGTAGTCAAAGAATTTTTTGACTTTGAATTAATACAAAGAAACATGCAATGAATTTAGCATAAATACAACAGAAAAAATTCTTGTATAAGCAATTATTAAAATAATAAAACAGGTATCATGTTGAAAACTATAAAATATGTAAATATGTCATTAAATTAGTAATAAATAATGTTTCACTTACCAAATCGATTAACTCCATTTTCGAAATATTATTAAATTTTGTGATTGGGCAAAGCTGCATATAATATTTTTAACTGCATATATTCAGATCAAATTTCATTTATAAGCATTAACAGCTCAAAAATCATACGTAAATATGACATAAGAAAATGTTCATCTTTCATAAAATATTTTTGCTATTGTATGAAACTAGCCAAAAAGTTTTCCTTTTGAAGATTATGATACACAATTTGCTTATGTATATTATTGTTACGTAATTATCATGGTACATAATTTCCTATTTTTTTTAAATATTCAATAAATACTAAAATTGTTTCGAGTTTTGATCTAAGCGTCTCGAGGGTCTTCAATTTTGCAAATTTAAGAATCAAAACTTTAATGTTACAGTTAGAATAATTTAATCTTAAGTCAATTAAATTTTTCATTATCTCTTTTGCATAAAAACAGAAAGATTTGTACGGTTTATTCCGAAAAAAGCTAAAAGTTATTTAATTGATGCAAAAAAGGCGATTTATACTCTACAAAATATGTCTCATTTAAATAATATTAATAAGCACTTAAACTAAATTTTAAACTTAAACTTAAACTAAACTTAAAAATACCAATTTTCGTCTCATCTGCACATCCATAAATTAAACACATTTATGCAAATATAATTTTAAAGTAGAATTATTCAAATTTATTAAAATAGAAGATTTACCAAATTTATAGGCCCTATTAATCCAAAATAATTAAAACAGCGCAGGAATTTTCGAGAATATTTTCTTTATGTTTGTAAAATTTGTTAAATTTTCTAAATATTTTTATTTATTTATTTACTATTATTATTATTTTTTTTTAATGAAAATTACATTTTATTTGTAGTGCAATTATTTACGCTTTCTAGAAGAATTATGTTTATTTCATAATATTATTGAATTATGAATCCAAAATAATTAAAATGTTTTAAATTTATAGTGTTTACAGGTAAAATTTAAGAAAAAATTTTGAACACGTTAAAAATACTCAAAAACATTTTACAGATTTAATTCTAAGTGCTATAATTTTATTTGTATCTCTTCATATTAATATTTTTTATATAATTAAGAATATGTATGCATATTGTTATGAAATAAATTTTTTGACCATTAACGCACAACTTATAAACAGAATGAAGTTATTTAAATAGGATTTTATGGAATTGAAATTGCTTATAACTTCTTTCTAAGTTTTTGAATTCAAAATCTGAGAATTCATTTAAATTTTAAAGTGAATTATATTTATCAGCATATGATTTTTATGCAAATAAACATGTCATTTGACAAAAGTTAGAAATGGTGTTATTTCTGCTGGTTGAATAACATCAATTATTGTAAAAATCTTTTAAGCGAAGCAGTCAAAAAATCGTTTGCTTCGAATGGCTTGTAGCATAATCTTATTCTTTTCAGGAAACATTTAAAGATTAGAGAATGGCATCAGATGAAAATATAGCCCATTAACATTTCTTTATTCGAAACTAGATTTATGAATTTTGTGAAGTACAATTTAAGGGCACTTAAATCGCCATTTTCAGGCATTGGCGAAAACTCGGGTAATCAGAGAAAATGTAAAAGTAATGATATGATTAATTATACGTCAGTTTTCAAAGCTAATTACATTTTTTTTTAAAAAATATATTTAGTGTGTGCTTGAAAAGTAAAGAAATTGGATAATTTCTAGGCATATTTTCTCCTGCATTACTGTTTAAAATCTACATAATTGAGAAAAATTATTCCTTTTCACACTAAGAAAAACCATTCTTGCATCTTCATGAAATAATTCATTAATTAAAAAAATAAAAGTAAAAATAGTTAAATATTCTCCCATTTTCCATATCTTAAATTATTTATATCCGTAACTTACAAATATTTACGAGAAAACAGATTTTTTTTATGATAAAAATGCAAGTTTATGTTTTTATGATTCTCATTACTTATTCCATTTATTGATTCGTTGATTGCTAATTATAAATTTCTCTTTTAATTAATCGTGATAGTTGTAAATTAGTAGTATTGTCAGAAGCAATGCATTATTTTTAAGCTTTGTGGAAAGTATTAATTTAATGAAATCAAAATCATATAAAATTCTGGAAAAACTCTTTCTGCGTGTAATTATGCTAGAATTATTATTTTAATGAAACATTAAAATCCTTAAAACTTAAATTAATTGAATGAAAGCTAAAATTAACTTCATAACTTTAGTTTTTATTGAAACTTGCAGAAGAGAAAGAATGTATTTAAATTTTTTTAATGTAATCAATTGGCTTGTTTTAAAATTACTTGATTATACGTATTCCTGAAGATAAATCTTATTCGCATTCTTCCGTATTGTAAAGTATTATTTCATATGCGGGAATAAATAAAGAAATTACTTGTTTTGCAAAGGAAATGCACAGCTTATAATAATTTTCGAAAATATAGTCAGAATAATAATATGTGCTTCTGATGACGTCACTGACTGATTGATTCCTGATGCGGTGGCCGAGACAACATTATAAATGGTACTGTTGGTGGAATCTTTAATTGAGCCATGTATTCGTGGCAATCCACTTCCCCAAATTAAATCAATTCTTTCGGATGTTAGAATTATCGTCTGCATTTCCGCACGATGCTCTATTGAAAGGGCCTTATGAGAAATTGAGAAATTCTATTGATGCCAGTTGTGTCTTTCCTTCTTGTCACAAAGATTTGTCCACTGTGATTGTTTCCTCGAATAATTATGTCGCAATTATATAGTTTTAATGCCACTCGATTACGCCCAAAACATTTCTTTGCGTGACGAATCCATTGTGCGCACGTTAATAATAAATGTGTTGCGAAAACTTTCAAATAGATTTCTTCAGTTAAGTTTTCCAACTAAAATAGCTATTCAAAGTTTATAGGCAACGGTAATTATGCATGTCTTACCTCAGACATAATTAAGAAGTGAGTGACTTGATTAATAATTAATGCTTTCAAACGATATATTTCATTATTCTTTTTAAAGCATTAATTATTATGAATAAGGATAAATATATATATTTATCATTATTCATAATATTGATTACCTTCTGTGAACTATTTTGCAATGTTTTTAACAAATTTTTTCTGTAATAATAATTTGTTTGCTTTATTACTTAAAGCACGGAAAAGAAATCATTTTATATAACTTATCATTTTCCATAAAACTATATGAAAAATATGTAGATTAAAATTACAGTATTTAAAATTTTTTAATGGGGAACATCTAGTAGTTAATTTTTTTCAATTAACTCCCATTAAAATATTTGTAGTAAAGGGAATTTTAAGACACCTTTATTATTTTGCGGTTTTTAAAAGGATACAACAGAAATCTTAAGGTTTTTCAAATTTCACATAAATATCATGAATCAGAAAATAAGATTAAATTATCATTTCGAGTTATATTTGCACACTTTAATATTCAAAACATTTTATGAATGGGAAAATGCTTGAGGATATTCAACTAATCTGTAGGTAAAGCAATAAAAGGTTTTTATTTATAGAATTTTCTCCATATTCTAATTTATTAAGAGACAAATTATGGGATAGAATTATTTCAACATTCCTAAATATTTCTAATTATAAGATGAATCACTATAATTCTCAATTTCGTTCCATATTTTTGATTTTAAAATATTCAAGATTATATATATATATATATATATATATATATATATATATATATATATATATATATATAATTCACTATATTTAATTTTTAACATTTAAATTATTTGAATAAAATTTTCTATTATTGAAAATTGTATTTGACATTGTGATAATTAAGAATTTATGGAATACTTTAAAACTTTATTAGTTTGTTAGCTAACCGAAATAACCCATTAAAAAACTTTTCCACAAATTTTAAATATTTTATATATTTAAGTCTACTTTTTGAACTTAACATTCGTTAAATGGTTCTTCGCTTTTATAATTCTTTACTTTCCATTATAGATTTCCATACTACTTTTTTCTCCAAATTTCTTTTTCCTTGCTTTTAGCTTTATTATTATTATTTTTTTGATCTTCCGTAACTTAGCCTAGCTCTTTTTTCTGTTAATGTGTTATATTTCTTCCATGGTTTTCTGTACCATATCTATTTAATTCATTCTTTCCATATGTCTCATCATCTGTATTTTTTTAGCTTTGATAAATCTTATATCTTTTTTTTTTTTTTTTTTGATTAATTTTTCTAAATCATGATTATATATTCATTTACATATAATATTCTCCTTTAATGGATATATAAATTATTCTAATGATTCTATATTAAAAATATCTTAATACGTTTTTCAAATTATATGAAAAAAATTCTATTTCAATTTATCTGATAATTTCTCTTTCAGCAATTCATCAATATTAAAATCAAGTAAAGTATATTAACAATGAATCTTAAGTTATACTGCTGCTTAAACATACTTTGTAATACTTTTAAGAGATTATGATTAGGATAAATTGATGATCATGAGAATATTTGAAAATTTCTGTGTGTATCCAGTTAAGATTTTATTTTAATTTATTACATAATTTTGACGATATTTTCTTTCTTTGTAAAATTGTTCTTCACAATACATTTTTTAAAATAATAATAAATAATGTAGACAGATCATGTGTTTTTGTTATTAAATGTATCTTTATATCTTTCTAAAGGTTTTTTACAAATTGTTGTTTTGATTACGTAGTAAAAAGCTAGGCGTTCAAATATAAATTACCTCCATATTTTAAGCATTTTAACTTCATTTATAAAATTTTGTAACTGACCCGTTCCGTAGTCAGGTCTTGTAAGAAAATTTTTAAAAAATTAGATTGCAATATAGAACTTAAAAAGGAAAATCTAATATTTGTTTTAAAATTAATTTTAAAGAGTTAAGCTCATCGCTAAAAGATTATATATTGATCACTTAAGAGTAAATGTTGTTTTGTTACTTGTGTGTATGTGTGAAGAGAAATTCTAAAATTGTTCATCATTCTTTTGTTTGATTAAATCGTGCTTTAATTTCTTAATTTAATCGAACCTGTTCAAAATATGCAATCACCCTATTGCAGTGATGATGTCATTCTCCAGCCTAAATTACCGTCTTTATTATAGAATTGTAATCATTTTAAGTTCAAGGCAGGTGCATGAAAAACCGAAAAACACGTTTTTCATCGGGAAAACCGTCAGCACCAGACAAGCTTTGAATATCTTTAATCGAGGGCAACTGCACTGAACTACAACTTCTCCCATTTGGTGTTATTATCGTCTGTTTTGTTTGTTTCCCCTCAGCTCAACTTCTACATCAAGTCGGACAAACTAGAAGTCGGTCGTCTGCTTTATGAAGAAGCTAAAAACGATTCTCTACCAAAATGGCTAAGACAGAAATAAACCTGTTCAATCCCCCCTTTAGCATTTCTTCCCACCTCTTCCCCTCACGTAACCTGGTTTTTCAGTTCGCCTGTGACCTCTTCTTTCAAGAGCTTCTCAACTCAAATTCTATGTTCGATATCTTTTTCCGATGTACTGTCATTTTTTTCTTCCCCCTTTTCACTATAAAAGACATAAGATTATCCTTTCTCAAAATTCTTGAAAAAGTATAGGAGATATCTTAAAATTCGATATTTACCTTCTATTTAAAAAATATAATAGATTCGGCACCGCATCCGCACTTTTTACGCAAGAAAGAATATACATTTTTTAAGTAGAAATGTATGTCTCTTGTTGGCTATTTTCATTTTATAAGTTTTACATTATAAAGAGTGACATTTTTCTGCAAAAAGTATACATTTTATGAATGCATTCAATACTTCCATTGAAGTTTTCATATATATTTTCTTTTTTGTTATAGTTTTAAACATAAGAACTTTTAAATGAAGTAAGGAGCAAGATATTTGGTTTTGTCTTAATGCAGATCTTAAAAACTCCCATGAATTTCGCCAATTTCTCTATAAATAAAACCAAATTTAATAAAAATATTTTTTTTTCTAACGCATTATTAGGTGCAAAACAGCTTTTTTTAAAATCTACATACATGATAAATGAAAAAAGTTATTATTAATTTAAAATTAAGTTGCATTTTTATTCAAAAGTATTTTTGGAAATGAATATAAAAATGCAGTGATGAAAAATGCCAATTACTTTATAACTAGTTTTATTGATTTTATACAATTTTATGCAGAAAAAAATTTCTTAATCATAAATAGAGTCGAGTCGATAATTTATTTCTATAGTCGATAAAACTTTGTATATGAAATTTAAGTTGAAATATACATTGGATGTTAACATTTTAATTTTCGGAAAGCCTTTTTTTATCAAAAAGAACAAATGCTTTAAAGAATGTAACTCTTATTTCAACAACTGCAAAAATATTTTCTTCAAGTTTTGCATATGGATTTCTTATTTGGTGTGTAATATTTATATTTTTTTAGTATTTATTATTGAACCAAAAGTTTCATATTATATTTATTTTATGGGAAGTAGCTGTCTTAACACTGAACTTTCAAATGTCTCTTTGTACTTTTGTTCTAAAATCCTGTTGCCAATTTGTATTTTAAATACGTCATTTATATACCTGGTGTTATAAAACTACTACATTATTTGGCATTTTACAGCCATTGGGGGAAACAATACTATTCATAACTGTTAATAGTTATAGTTTTTGTAAAAAGATGAAGGAAGATAATGATGGCAACTAAATGTAAGCTTTGACAGAAAATATGTAATCTGGTTTCCTTTTAAGTCTGCGGTTTTGATTCATAATTTATTACTTCTACTTTTATAATTATAGAAAGTGCAAATCATCAGATATTTTATGACTTACATGTAAAATTATTTATCGTGAAGTTCAGAAAGTCTCATAAAATTTGATTAAATGGCTATCAAAATGGCTTTTTTATCTAATTGAATTTTAACTGTTTAGCATTTTTTATTTTCAGTATTTTTTGGCATATGCAATGAAAAAAATTTTATAATTAAAGTGTTAATCGAGAATTAGTGATTCCATTTGTTTTTCAAAGTATTAAGTTTCAAATAATTCTAAATTATTTCGCGAAAGGTTAGTAATTTATTTCATAAAAATAATATTTTTACAATTCATCCAAACAACTAAGAAACAGTTAAATATAACTTGTATAGCCAGAAGTGTAAAACAACAAATATCATTGACATATCATATTCATTTCATACACAATTGCGAAATTTCGTCCGTAAGCGTAATCTCTAAAATCTAACCTCATAGAGGTAAAGAGTGAAGAAGTGTTAATTTATTCAGCCTCAAAGGGTAAATAACTTAAAAATTCCACTGTATAAATTCCTAAATGGTTGTTTTCTCGAATTTTGCGAGAGCACTAACCATCATTTTGATGCATAATACATCTATTAAAGTTTTCTAAGAATTTATTAGGCTGGCGAGATCCGAATAGAGAATTTATTATCTTGGGCAACCCTTAATATTCTCGTTATCATTCGGATGGTGGTAGAAATACTTTCGTCTTACTGCAATTTAAACTTTCCAAGAGTGCTCAGTGTTGATATTTTGAGAGCTGTTTTGAGGCGCGATCATTTTAGCAGCAGTTTTCCTTTTACAAATCACTAGAAAACCTGAGAGATTTGATTCATTTTTATTCTTAAATGAGTAATTGATATTCGAATAATTTTCTTTGAACATTCAACATGCGTTAATCATTTATATAACTATTGTGCGTATCAAAGGAAATTATTGATTCTATTAAATATCATTTAACTTTTTCACGATAAGAAATATTGATATCAAAAATGACAAAATAATTTTTCTTATTTTTAATTTTCACCTTGATTCTAGTAAAAAATTTATTCATTTCTAGTAAAGAATGAAATAAATTTTGAATTTTTGATGAATATATGTGTGTCAGGTAATTTGATTTAGAAACTATTCAAACAAATACATTAAAATTGAGAGTTTCAATAACACCAACTTTAATTGACAAATCTTAAAATTATTGCAAAAATTTCGAATAGTGATAAAATACTTTTTTTTTTAATTTCTAAAAATGATTTATTTCTGCATCGGGGATTATGTGGACCTGCTGCTTGTAATGTATTATTATAGTCAAAATTACTGCTACACAACATGATTACGTATTTTGCGGGGTGCAAATGTTAAAAATAATTAACTTATTCTATTTCTTAAATTCACAAATTTTTATAAATTATTTTAAGCAGCTTGGTTTTAAATTTAATGTATTATGTTATTAACAATTTAGAATAAAAAATAAAATTTATTTTCTCACTAAGTGTGCATTGTAGAATAATCGGTTATACTGCATTTTCTTTCTTTTCTTTTTTTTAATTCAACTGCGGCATCCCTTTTGAAGTAAGTGCAACTGGTACTTTCGCTCTATCAACTTACATTCCTTTTACTATTCCTGTTGTTCAGTTCACTTCGCAACCTCAACTCACCGGGGAACCAGTTCCGATTCTGTGGATGGCAACAAAAAGACTACAAACAGTCGACTGCAAGGAGAACGTGAACGCGCATAGCTGAAATGCAATAAAAACCTCCATCACAAAAGAAAAGTTTTTTGGACACACGTGTGTGAAGGAATGAAATAAAATAAGAATAAATAAAGATAGTAATAAAAAATTTTTAGGAAGGGAACTTTTTGTAAAGGGTGGAACGTGGAGTAAAGATGTTTCGTCTTTCAAAAGGCTTCCATGGAAGAAAAGAACTTCAGTCGCCTAAGAATGGCGGCAAGAAAAAAATCAAGAAAAAAAATTGGTAGCTAACTGAAACGATTTCAGACTTTTTTATTGTTGTTACCAAAGTGGGGTTGCATTATTGGTCAAACTTTATGGCTTTCGGGTAGCAAAAGCTTTAAATTAGGCATATTCAATACCAAATGTTATGGATTGGTTTTAAAACTTTTTTTATTCGTCTGTCATAGAAGGAATTATTTTCTGAATATAAAGCGTTATGGTGCTATGATGTACTCGATTTGTACTTAGCATTAAAAAATCCACCTAAAATCATTAGGAATTTTTTCACACTCACAATCTTATTTTCATAATTTTTACTTTGAATTATAAATAGCTTTTTTTATATCGTTTGGTATTAATGTAAATGATTATGATAAGTTTATGAAGATTTTAGGCATCATCATCTTGAGATTGAATCTTAGTTAATATTGTTTGATGTTTTGTAATTTGTTTGATTTTGCTCTAACAATATTTACTCTCACAAATGTATAAATAACTCATAATTATTGTTGCAGATGAATATTTTGTGTTTATAATTACTTTTTTAT
>JAPDSC010003557.1:318841-333158 GCA_026290005.1 Latrodectus geometricus | reverse complement strand
ACAAATAGAACAATATAAAATATAATAATAAATAACAGATAATTTTATATGATCTTTTTGTTGCATGCATCATAAAATAATAATCAAATAGAAACATTAATTACTAGCCCTTAAAATATCAAGATTTATATACGATGCTTAATTGTTGATTTATTTATAGACAAGCTACAAGATATTAAATTGATAAAATTGTGGTTTTTTTATGGTTTTAAATCTTTTGTCAGAATGAAATAACTTTTTTATTGTATTTATGAAATATTGTCATTTTTTTTACAAAATAACTAGTTGACATTTCAAGTTATGAAAAAAATCTTATTTGCCGATTTCAAATGCAGATATGATTTGAAGACCTAGTTTTAATAATTCTGACCACTAAAATCCTTTGCGAAGACTTTACAAGTGCTGCTTTCAGCAATTCCTGAATTTGCATAAATAATATTATCTAATATGTCATGAAATAAATTTTAAATAGAAATTACTTTGTGTGCGGCAACACATCAATTTTCTTGTCGTTTAATAGCAACGGCTTGGTATTTAGGTTCTGTATTTAAATTGCTTTATATACACCAATAAATACAAAAAACCAGGAACACTCGATTTTATAAATGGAACTCCAATTTTCCCCGCGAGCTTTTCGTCTGCGTGGAAGCAGGAATGTTTTATTTATCAGTTGCAATTTATCTTACCCAGGCACGGTATATCCTTGTGAATTTTGTGGAATATTCTCCTTTTTTTTAAAAAAAAATATAATAACAAAATCAATGGAAAATACTTTGCTCGCGTGCTGCACTTCACGGCACATTAACTATAACCGTACTTATATTGTTTGTATAAATGTATATTTCATGATAGATCGAGGCATGAGTAGAAGGAAAAGAATGAAATTGAACAACCATTTTCTATATTCTGAAAGTTTTATTCGGCATTGTATTGTTAAAAACATCAAAGTAAAATTATTCGTGGAAAAAGCAGTGCGAAGGGTGGATAGCAGATTGTCCGATTGAAATGGGACAACTCGCCTAAAATTAAAGATTTCCCTTTCACTTACTTAAATGCGTTTGTGCGGGGGAATTTTTTCAGAAAAGGAATTCTCATGTTTGATTAATCATTTTATTTGTTTATTATTTTTTATAGTAGTATCTGCGTCATCATTCAAATTTTTGCTGCCAATTTTCACGCATTGTTATTTCATTGCAGTTATCCAATACCGAGAGCTGAAAAGGATTTACAATTTTCATTGTTAACTCAATCTTGGCATTAGCCAAAAAAAAAAAAATAAATAAATAATTTAAAAGTAATGCAAAATACATACAGATTTATCATTGACTGACCAAGCCTAAAGATTATAATTATTCTCCTAAAAAATTTAACCATTTATCACATCACTTAGTACAGCTTTTCATTGGCATTCAATCAAAAAGTTTTCTAGTGTTTCTTTTCCAATTTGATATTATTAGTTCAGAATGAAATCGTTCTTCAATTGTCAGGGCATATAAAAATTATACGGCATTTAAATCATGACTGTAAACTAATGAGGCTAAAGTTTTCGGGAGAATTTTTCACAAATAGTGTGAGGAATTTCTGTATCTCAAGGGTAAAAAATTGTACACCATCCACTCTGACAGGTCTATGCAAAAGGAAGAATTAAGGACGTCTTTGGTATCATTACATAATATCGACTAAACTAAGAACTAAACTCTATGTCATGACAGCCAATTCCTACATTGCACATATCTGTTTTCTGGCTCTGGTATACATATATGCCGCTGAATGGTCAACTTAACGTGAAACCCCCAGTGTTTAGTTCGCAAGCGTGTTTGGTACTCAGTTTCAACGATCCACAGAAGGGATGAAAGACTGCATCAACCTTGCCCAACCCGAGGATAGAACAACGGACCTGTGCTTTGGGAACGCGAAACGATACCACATTGCAAAATATGTCATCCTAAATTTTGTCACCCCCATAGTCTTTGAATGTTTTCCTCAAATTCTGTAACATTTTGTAAAGTGAATCCATTTCCTAGTTTCCTATTTAAATAATGATACGAACTAATCTCGGAAGAAATACTCGTTAATAAAACAAGATAGAAATTTTCGAGAGAGATCTTCTTTATTAACACGAAATATTGTTTTGATCTTTTCCTATTTCATCCTATGTTCATGCTTTCAGCATGCAAGTCTTTTGGGATAGGTACATGGGAGATTTCTATGTTTCATCCCTTGCGACACTGATGTGAATGTGGCTCATTATGCTTAAAATGTACCTGATAGACAATACTACACGTTAATTATTAAGAATCCTTACAATAGACTTCGTTTTCTAGGTTGACCATTACGCGATGTTAAAGCAGTATAATTTTTGACAGAACTTACCATAGTCTAGTGCTAGGATTTCTCTTTTTGGTGTTGAAGGTTCTGGGGTTCGATTCCAGCCACTATTAATTAACTGGAAATGAATTTTACACGCACATCTTTCAATTTGGATGCTTAAAATATTTCTGGATTTATTTTTCTCTTGCGACACTAGACCATTCTCTAGAAAGTCTGCACACAGTGGATATTCAAAAGCTTTATAATAAGTCTTCGATTATTAGACTGTCCACTACCTTTTGTCAAAAATAACATAATCTACTTGGCTCGTACAGGTTGTTTGAAAAACAAAATCTCTATTTTTTACTTAAATTAGATAATATTTAAATTAAATAGTAAAAAAAATATTATTTTACTTAAATGCTTGTGCATATTTTTGCCCTATGCACAAGCTATCTTTCAATTTATTAAAAATTGAACGGCCATTTAAATTTATTTATTTGGTGGAAGAAAAATTTGATGAGCTGTTAATTTTAAAACAAAGATGTGATAACATTTCTTAATTCCTTTCTGATTATTCCCTATAAGAAGATGTTTAATGAAATGTCATAGTTCCCTGAAAATTAAGTAATTAAACTAAATATCCGGGGAAAAAAATTAAAAATTGTTTTTAATGTTTTATTAGGATTCAAAATTTTTGGGCATTAATTCTATGCAATATAATTGTCAAGAATTTCATTGAATTTAAATAATTTTGTGGTTTTATTTTTTAATGAAATTGAAAGTACTACTAGAGCAACTATTTAGTTTTCGTTAATCAGAGCACGAATCTTAAATATTTAAGTACTGCTAATCATGATTGTTTCATATTATTTTTGTAGGAATAATAATAAAAATATTTTCATCTATGTTTGTGTGCGGACTTCGAAGTTAAGATTTATTTAATATTTTTTAATTAAAGTGAATGTCAAAAAGTATGCCAAACAGAAACAAGCAAAATTATGGGACATACAATTATATTTGTCAAGAATTCATTAACATCATAGTTTAATAAATATGAAAAATGTATAAATTTGAATTTTTTAAAATAAATTTGGAATATATATAAAAAAGGGTAGCAAGATTTTTTTCTAAGGTTGAATATTTTTATGTATGAGGAACTTCAGAGTGTATAGTTTTTATTATAGTAAAAATATAGTATTTATAAAATATTTGAAGATGAAATAAATTCTTTATACAGGTTCCATCAAAAGATTTTTGTTTCTCGTATTAGTAATTTATAAAAATGTTATTAAAATTGCGCAGTATTCTTGTTTGTGATCAGATGAAAAATTATTTACATCAGTTGATTCTTATTCTTCGGTAATAGAAACAACCTCAGCATGACTCATTGCAAAAAGAAAGATCTATTCAACAAAACAAATTAAAACAAGGAAATGAAAAGAAGTAAATCTCAAACTTATGCTGGCGTAACTGCTAATCTAGGAAAAAGAGAATTAACCCTTCACATTTTCTTTTTTTCTTTTTCTATCCTTCTGAAACAAGGTACAAGAAAATAAAGATAAAACTGTAACAACCACTCTTCTGTCCATTCTGTACAGAAAAGAAATAATTTAGGTCATAGAGGGTTAAGCGAACAAGGATTTTGAGCGACCTCTTGTGGAGAAGTGCGAGAAGTTGCCAGAAACAGACAGAACTTAAGTGATCCCTCCACTAAAACTTCTCAAACCGGGTACGTCTCCTCATTGTTCTCACCTGAAAAAAAAAAAAAAAATGGTTTATTATTTATTTCATTTTCGGAAGAATCATGCAACAATATAATTCTAGTTATATCAGATAGGAAACAGAAGGAAATTTATGTGATAGAATATGTAACGAATTATTTAAATTTATTACATAGTCTACAATTTTTGATAATTTATTTCAATTCTAAAATAACTTGTTGAAATAACTCCAGGAATCCAATAGTTTTATGAAATCAGATTATGAGGAAAAGAATTATTTTTATTCTTGCGGTAGGAGTTTAGAACGGAAAAGGAAGATATCGAGCTTTGAAATATCTTTCCCACAATTCATTCAGATTTTCTGCGGAAATAATTCCGATTTCTGCTAACTTTAGCTCTTATTTGATACCAGTTTATAAAAAAGTCGAAAAGGAAACATCTGTGCGGAAATTCTATTGTATTTCAAAGTAATCAATATTTGATCTAACATTTTGTGCGAATATATTTTCTAGGACAAAATTTTCTCCTAAATTAGTTGCTACGTCTTATAATTTATTGTTGACAATATTATAGACAAATATACATTATATAGCATTAGGCATACTTGTTAAGTTTAAGACTATCAAATTAATCTAGTTATACCATTGATCATAATTTGCTTTCATATTTATTCAACAAGTCACTTTGTTCTTAGCTCACGTATTTCGAAGTATTAAAACACAAATGTATCTTCTTAAATGGTGTCTGAAGACACACTGCAGAATAAACCAGGGTTCACCTTGGCCTTTTGCCAGCATACAGGAATAATAAATTATGTTCAAGTAGAAAATGGCTCTTAATTCGAAACCAATGAATTTTGTGGGATGTATTAAATTGAATTATTTCTTAATTCATAAAAAAATGAAGTTGTATGGTAAAGCCTTCGTATATTTTTTCCATCAACCTTAGAAGGAGTCATATTTTGCCCTACTTTTGTTTCAAAAGTAAATCAATCTTTCTGAAATGTTTCAAAATTTTAATTTCGAAGAAAAAATGGATTTTCTATGTTCACTTTTCAGAAGAATGTATTTTCCAAGCTTTCTTTTCAAACTGTTGAAGCTATTGAACAGCATATTAAATAATAAGACAATAATATCCTGTAGTACATATTGAGGAAAGGATTCATACCACATGTAATAGACATGAAGATTTTCTTAAGCACACAATCTAAACTGAACTGGTTTGTTGATATATTTCTAAAGTATTCTTTTTCCTTGACATGCATTCTTAATTCTTGTTTACTGTACTACCTGATCATATTATCAGAGATTATAAGGCAACATAAATTTGTGTATTTACAAGCTGAAGATTAAAAAAATTTGCAAGACTAAGAATTCGAAAGAAAATCTTATTTTCTGTTAATACTTTAAGATGTTCCATCTCTCGAATCGGAATTCAAAATCGAAGTTCTATTCGTTGAATTTATAAATACTATTTTATTGCATTATAATTTTTGTTACAGCTTCATAATTAAGTATAGACGTGTTGGAAAATTTTAAAGAAAATCTATTTTCAGAGAAAGAATGAATATTTCTTGGGACTCATATATTCTAGTGAGCAATTTTATTCTAAGAATTATTGATATTGTTTTATGAAAGAATGTATAACAAAATGTTTTTGTTAATTTATCGATTTAGTGCATCGTTAGATTTTAATCTAGGAAAATATTAAGCTGGTGAAATGTTACATAGCCTAGTTCGTTTCTCTCGCAAAAAAATAGATTAGAATTAATCCTTCCGTGTCCTCCTCCATAGTAAATTTTAAGAAATGCAAATTTAAGACAGTTGGAGGTGGCTTCAGTTTTCAATACACTATACCTGAAACGAAGGAACTTTCCCTACTTTTGAAATAGATGGGATGGATTTTATTCCTCGCAAGAGTAAGCATTGTGCTACGTGGGTGGCACCTGCAGCAAATCGAAAAAAAAAAGGAAGCATCTCCAAGAAACACTCGAATGGAAACAGGTCAATAATCTGTTTTGTCAAACCATCCATTTGCAGGGAGAATTCGACCGCTTGAACTTTTGTCTTCCAAATCCTTTTTGGAGACAGTTACCGAGTAACGCATTTTCTGTTGTTATCCATGATGGATTGCGCATGCTGCTGTTCGCTATTGCCATTGATGAAAATGCTCGAATTCTGAAAGGGTTGTTCTTAAATGGAATGGAATAGTTTTAAACAACGCATGTTACATTTTACGCTGTAAAATAACAGCAAATTACTTCACTTGTATTAAACAATATAGCTTGGGTGAGGAGAAATAACCAGTAGTAATTAGATTTCAGTATTTTTTGATTCATTTAAGTAATTCATTCCTTTATAGAGGTTTCAATAATCTTAGAAGAGATGTTTGGAAAAGTGGATAACTCAAAATAAATTTTGTAAATTCCGCATGTAAATAATCTAATACAACTATTTTAGATTTAATATTTTTTCATTTAAGAATACTTATATTTTAGTTATGAAGTTATGTTTGCTTGCACTCCAAATCTTTTTGTAATTTTTACTTTTTCTGATTTTTATGGAAAATGTCGGTATTCACTTTATATCAAGTGTTATAAAGTGAATGTCGACGTTTTCAAACTTTCGAATGTGTTGGATGAGCAGAAATTTTTATTATCATCCATTAATCAGCGAAAGTTCACGTGTTCTGAAGTTCAGGTGGTAAAAAATGAAAAAGAAAAAGTCACTGCCCCTTTCACGTTACAGCTGGCGGAGCTTTACTGCCGTTGTGATTTTTCTTCTTGTCCGCAAATATTAACAATGGATTTTAGTTGTAACCGCGTCGAGCATGGTCGTACGCAAGGCCGAGACATGTTTCGTGACGTCACGGATTGATACACGCAATGTCGCATTTCCGGCAGCAGCGGATGTTTAATAACCCTGTAATATCAGGGATTGTGGAATCACATAGCGATACCGGTGTTACCATTCTAGAGAATCGATTTTAATATGGGAATGTTAGTATCACAATCGTGGTTATTTGGTAACAGATTGTGACTGCTCATTTCTGAAATAACAAAGCTTATTAAAATAATTACTTCTGCAATTAGCTTTTTCAATTAAAGTCAAAATTGAGTTAACTACAATTTGATTATGGTGTTTATGTTATGGAACAACTGATATCGCTTTTACTTCAGTTAGATTAATTAATTAATGAAAATATATATTGAGAATTTCATGGAAGATAAAACTGAATACATGAAAATGCTTTTCATTGCTTAGAAGTTAAGGTTTTCTTCTTAGTAGTTTTAACGTAAGAAATTAATTTTAAAAAACTTATTTTTTTTAGACAATTATATAATTTGAAAATGTTTTTCACTTGTTGAAGATTTGGATTAAAAATCCGATAATTAATGAAGACTGATCGCATGATAAGAAATTGTGTGATCCAACGACGAAATGAATTCTACTGGCGTCAGTCCCAAACATAAATCATACATGAATACTGTTTAAATGTTTTTTACGCAGTTTGCAAGCATAATTATAGAAATTAATTTTTAAATATCTTATTTTTAAGACAATAATATAACTTGAGATTATTCCACTTTTGATTTTTTGGATTAAAAATTCGATAAATTAATAAGAATGTTTAAATGGTGAGGAATTATTTAATCCGCAGTGACGTAATGAATTTAACCGGTGTTAATTTCAATTACCATAAATAGTGCACGAGTATGGTTTAAATAAATGTATTTATACAGTTTCAAACGTAATTGCACTTATATATATAGTATAAAAAATACATGCATGGAAAAATAAATGGACTATTTGCTTCCTGTTTTCACTTGTAGCGAAACAATCTGTTAAAGATAACATTTCAGTTCCCTAACATCATTATTATCATAAGCAATAAATAATGCAGGTTTGTTAACGGCACTTATCAATACAGTTACAATAGTAATACAAAAAGGCAAACTTTTGAATCTAATTTGACTACTTTAGTAGAAATAAAATATCTTCAGAGAAAGGTCAAGTCTTATACCTCACCCTAGACGCTGATGTGTATTGTATAATAATGAAAATGTTTTATTTAAATTTTAACTGTGAGATAAGAAAAAAAAGTTTATATTTAAGAAGTAGAATATAAATGTTCAAGAAATAATTCTCTGTTTTTTTTTAATTTACTAACCTAAATTAACTATGATTTAATATATGAGAGTGTCCTTAATTTCCTGATATCCTTTGAATTCCCATCTCAAAGCTATTTCATATAACATACATTTCTGATGTTTTTGAGTGTTTTGGCAAGTTCCTCATTTGTTTGCATTTTTTTTTCTCCACTTCAAACAATTTTTTTGATGTTTTCAAAGTAAACAACTTTCGTGCTATTCGTCAAAATAGCTATAAGTACACCATTCATTGTATATCCTCTTTTTTGCTAAGCATCATCCACTGATATTGCAGGTGTCACGAGTGTTGTCTTATGCACTCAAAGCATCCTCAACACTTATTGCAAATAGTAGTAAATACACTTACGATAATAGCATTACAACGTACAACTTTATTAGGAGGCAAAGGTTGGTTCATCTTTGACTCTCTGATGCTGTTTTGACTCTCTCAGTGTACCAAATTGCATTCACTAATCTTAAATTGATATAGCAACCAGAATTTGAAACTGAAGAAGGGCATGATACCGCTTGTTTATTTTTATTACTGGATTGATGAATTGAAATAAATGAATTAAATGCTTTACGATTATTTTTAATCTTTATTAAAACTGTTGTTGTGTCTATGCATAAGTGCGAAGTGCAAAAATTCAAAAAGTCTAAAGTCCGCCGAAAGTCTTGGTGATGAGATCGACCAGTTCCGGAGCCCGGTTGCCATGGAGGATCTCAATTGGTGGAGGTCCAAGTTCGAAGAGGGAGCGGATAATGGCTTGGCAGTTCAGGACATGATCTGGAATAAGTTGGGATTGAGGACAGTGCTTACAATTGGGATAGGATTATTAAAACTCGTCGGTGCTTTTGGAAATTAACAGAGGCTGCATCGTTCAATAACTTGCTAAGTATATGTATGCTGATAATTATACTTAAATAGCCATTCTCATCATTTCCAAGGAACTCTTTACTTTTAACTGAATATATGAATACATAATTTTGCGTTTCGATGCACTAGCAAGAGCACTTTCATCGATCAAAGAATTTGTTTCTTTTATCCTAGTCAATTTTTGCGTTAAATGTATGTTGGTTTTAATGGCTATTCCTCATGTTAGTACTTTTTACTGAAGCATAATTATTTTTAAAAAGAGTTATTTTCTTTAAGAATAAATGAATCTAAAAAAATAACATAAGTGAAGATGACAAAAATGAAAAGTAATCAACGAATAAAAATTGAAAAGCAAGATGCCGAGTAACAATGTCAAAACAAGCAATGTTTGTATGCAAATCACTTCTTATGCCATACAACTTATAAACTCAGCACTAAATTATTGATGGTACTAGATATTTAAGAAAAATAACTAGTCGTAAAGAAATCCCTAAATGATATTCAGTAGAATAAACCGTTGACAATGGATACTGCTGAAATCGAAACTTTTCTTCGGGAGGCCGTAGCACAGTTTATTTTTATTCATTTAAATGCAGAAAAATGTGCTTTATTACGAACAATCAAAATTAAAATTTTGATTTTTAAAAAATCGTGTTACTTTTATTAAACTTCATGTAAAATATTTCTAAATTCTATTTAGAAATATGATGTCTTCCACAAAGGCATTTAATTGCTAAATCTTATATGAGAGTTTTCTAAGGAATTACACTTGTTCTATAAAATCAGGTATAGTTTAATGTGGGCAGTCAATCGAGTGAATGTTCAGACAGATTAAATTAATTGAAAATGTTCTTTATTTAGAACAATAAAAATTTAAATTTTGATTTTTTTAAAAATCGTTTCACTTTTATTAAATTTTATGTAAAATATTTTAAACTGATAAGCCATCTGTCATTTAGTTTTAAAAGATGTGATGATTATTTTTGATTAACGAATAATCGAATGGTGAAATTCTGTTGAATGTTTACTATGGTGATTTAATAAGTATTTTATTGCTGAATTTAAAATAGGCATTCTGCAAGTAAGATATCCGAATAATTTTAAGTGTGGATGACTACTAAGATATAGATATCATAAAACAACTTGTGTTTATATACATCAAAATGATAACGGAAACAAATTGCAAAACAACTTTTTTGTTTTGAGTTTACGTCACTTTTCTAAATTACTTGTAGGATAGAATATCTTAAATTATCATATTTACGCAAAAATCGACAGTAAAATGCTGCAGAACTTGAAAAATCATAACTCTCTCAAGATATTTGAATACGCGTTTTTCCTAGGAGAACATTACCTTGTGTTTCTTACAAGGAGGATTTAATTTTTTTACCAGAACTTTGAAGCAATTCCCACGAATATCTAGTAAAAATTTATTCCTTCTTATTTGATGCTGTTGTCATGCGAATGTCCTTTGGTATCGAAGCGAATGTCCTTTGGTATCGAATATCCCTCCCGACTTAACATGTGTGTGTGGTTATTGTCCTCCGGTGTCAATACCGTCTGCAAACTTTTTCTTTCGCTTCAAAGTTATATATCTCTAGAAATTTCTTTTATATTCAATTTTTTTTCCCTCCTATGTATTTATTTTGTTTTTTGAAAAGTGAAAGAAGTAAAGTAAAAGAAAATGAAAAAGGGAAAAAATCATAAATCCATAAGTATGCTTTCCCTGTCGAGTAGGGGAAGAAAAATTGAAAGGGAAGAGGACCAATGGAAAGCACTCGCCTTTGTCACGTGTTTTCGAGTATCGATTGCGTCTTTCAAGATATAAAGAGTGGAAAAAAGGTGTTACAAACTTCTGACGTATTTTATTCTATCGGAATTTGAAGCACGTAGAAAAATATTGACCTTTTTCTTTTCTTTTCTTTTTCACGTGCTTCAGATGATAAGTTTAAAAGATTTATGCCTCACAGTTTAAGGAGATGTTGAAAGGCATTTTTATTAAACCCTTTATTCGCCTGAAAGTGAGTCATAATGTTTAAGAATTTAGTGTTATTTAAGAGTTTATATAGTTTTATTTCAGTTGTACTCTACGGTGTGTTTACTTTTCTAATAAGTTATCTTCACTAGCTTATGATGAATTATTAAAAAAACTGTTGTTTCAAAATAGACAAATGTATTATATATTATTGACTTTCATAAAAATAATGCAACAAAACATAGTCTATAACAATTAAATTTAGAAATAAAGTTTCATTTCTTATCTTATAATTTAAACTGTTAAAGTAAAAAAAAATTTAATTCGATATGAAAAATGTGTCTGGAAAATATTCTAAGAAAATATTTTCCATTGGGTATTTTTTTTAATTTTTCTTTAAAAAATATTTTTATAAAATATTTATAATACCGCCATCTTTTTTTTTTATCATATTTATACTTGGAATAAAAAAAATATTCTGAAAATATTTTGTCATGGTTTAAAATCCGATTATCTTGGGAAGGAACAAATTAATTTTTTATGGAAAAAACTGCGTACTGAATTAAATTTTTATCGTTTAAAATATTCCATAGCTTTTAAATACACTTTAACTTTTTTACTTAATATTTTTTAATATATACATACCTATGAATAAAAATCATTTGTTTGTTTGCAATACGTTTCCGGCTGGCGATTTCTGCCGACATAAAAAATCGTTTTCATAATTTTTTTCATGCTCTGTAGAACATATTTGACTGCCATTTAGAAAAGTTTAAACTTATTTATTATAAACGGATAAAACATGCTTATCGCAAAAAAATCACTTGTTTCCAATCTAAATGACCTTCCAACAAGAATATCTGTAAAACATTTTTATAAGCCCCTCTGAAGCATCAGCCATTTCATTCATATTCGGTATTAAAAGAAATCTCTTCCTCAAATCTGGCCAAAGGTCAGTTTTGGCGACCTTGCTTTTTACCGTAAATTCTCATCCAGGAAAAATGATTCTTGTTACACTTCAATAAAAAGAGGAATGAACTCACGGAAGGAGAAGATTCTTTATTTAACCAGTTTCATTCGATCTTGTGGCAACGTGGAAAAAATCAGACGATGGAGAAAAGTTTTATTCCGGGAAAAATAATAAATGGGAACCATTTTGAATCTTTTTATAAAAGTATAGGATGTGAGAAAATGGATGTAACCTTTCTTTTCTTTTTTTCTTCCCCCCCCCCTCCTTACATCTTTTGCTTTTCTAGATTTTTACCCAAGAAGTAGTCTCTCATTTCTTTTTTTTATTTTATAAATTTTTTCTTTTTAAGAATTTTGTCATTTCCCCCTTCTTTTACCAATATCTATTGTGATAATAGCCAAATTTTTATAATCTGATTTATTTATGTTAGTGTTATTTTATGAAATCAGATGTAATTTTTGTATTTTAATATAAAAATCACATAATTAAACAAGAAACATAATAATTAATAAAATATCACTAACTTCATTACATCACAGTATAAAATATTTGATTTAAGCATAAAATATTTGATCTAATTAGTCACAAATACAATGAAATATAATTAATCACAAGAATTTTGAATTATTAATTTTCTTCAGAAAACAATGTGAATTGGAATCAGATTGAAATAAAAGTTCATAGAAACAATCACTTAACTCCAAAGTAATGAATTCGATTAAAATATTATGAATTATAAAATGAAATGTTTAATTAGTGTTAATTAATAAATATTAAATTAGTCGGTTTCTTAAGAATGATGTATTTATGTAATAATAAGATCAAAATATTTACACTAAACATTTTTATGTTTTAGCAAAATTTATTCGAAGGAAAAAAAAATCATAAAACACGCATGCGTAAGTATATAAAGGATTGACTTTAAACTTGTATGCGTTGTGTTGAAAATCATCAACACAACGCATATATATATTTATGATTTTTTTAATCAATGATTTTAGTATATATAGACAAGAAAAAAGAGCTGTTGTATGCTAAAAGTAATACAACGTACTTATAATGTTGTATAAAAAATTAATTTATTGAAAAAGTAACAACCAAGTTTATTTCAAATTGATTTATTTCTGCAGATCATTTCCGTATAGGTGCAACATTCTCCGAATGAAGTCACATGATTTTTTGAATTTTCGTCTTTACACATGATTTACTTGTTATTAGGCCATCCAATGATAAATTATGGATGGTTATAGTATAGTTTTAGTATGATATCACATAGTCTATATTGATACTTTAAAACTAAAAATGTGTTTGCAATCAATAGTATTTAATTCAAAGAAATTATGATTAATAATATTTATATATTAACTGTGCTGAAAAATATTGCTATTTATTAAATACTTAAAAGGAAGAAGTATTTTTTTAAATTTGTCATGCATCAGCTAAATAGCAACAGTAAAAGCAGTTCATTAACGCTACTTTTGGATCATACGTCTCCATTCAAGTGAGCAACTGTGAGATAATGCCATAGCTTGTTTTGTTTGTGCAGATGTGTGACATAGCTTTAGTTGCTATACATAACTATAGATGGTAACAACTATTGATACCAAAGCATTCAATTCTTCAGAACTTTCTTCCTGCACATTGCACATTATATATTGCATATTAGAAAATAAAGTATATTGCATATTAGAAAATAAAGTATTGATGGATCTTCGAAGATGCTTTGTAATTTTAATTTATATTTGATTTAATGCTACAATAATTTATGAAATTTTTTGTATAAAAATGTTCTGATTGAAGGTGATTTTATTTTAGAATTATTGGTATATGTAAAATGATATTTTTTTGTATCGATATGTTGTTTTTATTAAAAAGCATCTAATTTCTTATGATTTATTTTAAAAGAAATTATCGGTATATAAAGTGAAAAACTACAATAGATTTTTTTTCTTTATCTAGTAATGTAACATTTCATCTCTTTTTGTAACTACTAAACTCAGCCAGTTTAAAATTTTTTAGACAGTATTTATTTCATTATAAATATTACAAATTTGTTTTTAATCTTTTTTTGTAGTTTTACATGTATTGTCCTTTGTCGTGAACTAATAATGTGATGTAAGGAAATAAAAATTTCATTATAATCACTTCCTATAAAGTAAATTATTTTAAACTTTATAATTATATTAAAATTTTCTCATTTAAGTTTTACTACTTAACTCAGCTAAATGTATTTTGTCTCCAAGGAAAGTTCAAATTAATTTTCTCAGTGTTTTAATTAACTTTTTTAACATTTTCCATTCGCTTTTTTTTT
>JAPDSC010003557.1:238844-318831 GCA_026290005.1 Latrodectus geometricus | reverse complement strand
ACAATAAATTATGGAATTTTACAGTTAGTTGTGTAACAGATACACTAATTTTTTTGTTGCTTATTCTTAAAAACATAATAGTTTTACAGTGGAATTGTAATTTATTTAAAAATTTTGCTTTATATATATATATATATATATATATATATATATATATATATATAACTATTTTTTAACGTTTTGTACTTACATTATTCATATGCTGTGTCTATCTAAACATTTATCGTGCAATTATTTTAGAGTTCATAGGAATAGATATATGTTATATTATAAACGATAATATATCATTTGTATTACAATCAAAATCTTAGAAATTATCTTATATTTTCCATAGTTTTATTTATAAAAATTTAAAGTTGTATTATTTTTTCGCTATTCTTTTTATTTGGTCCATTGTTCTTTGAATATTTCAATTATTTTCTACAATAACTTAAAGAAAAATTAATGTAAATGATTCATCACATCTTAATGAGAAAATGTATATTATTTCATTTCATTTCAATAATCCATGAAAACAGACTTCGTTGTAGTTTGAAAAAAAATCATTGAAATTTCCACCTTATAGGTGATATTTTTCTTATAACTTCTTACTCCATAAATCTAAAAAATGTTTTTTTTTTCATATTTATTATAATATACCTATTTCCATTGTTGTTGCACCAGCATGTTTTCCTGTACCTAGCCCTGATGTGGGCTCTACCAATTAGATAGAAACGACCGGGTGGGAATCTTCTTAATTTTGTGGCAGGGACCAAGCAGAAGAGTCCCATTACTTTGCTTCTCACACCCAGAAATATCATTTCAGATGGTGGACATTGCCAGAGAAGATCCATAGCCTGGCTCCAACCACCCTCAGAGGTATTAATTTAGAATGGAAACATGGAGGACATTGCAACCCAACATATTTAACATGCCCCAGCCGCCATTAATGAACACGCCGGATCTTTATTTGGGTCGGGATTCGAACTTTCTACCTTCTGATAATGAAAACGAATGTCTTAACAAACCAGGTGTCCACAGCCTCATCTATTATAATTGCAAATAGTTTAGAGAAATTTAACAATTTATTTGTTATAAATTATAATACGAGTTCCTTATATATTCAAGGAAGAATTTGGAAGTGTTGCAAAAAATATTTACTGTAAATTTCTAGCTACCCTATTAATGCTTTTTGTTCTTAAAACATTTTACATTATTGGAGTTTTCATAGTCTAGAGTTGTTCATATAGAAGAATTTTAAATTATCATTTGCTGAAAAAAACCCGCTAATTAACTAGTGGGATTAAAAAAATCATTATATTTCTAGAAATCCTTAAATTTGCTATTAAATTTTGAAATCAAATTAGTTTATTTTCTATCATAAGAATTACAGATACTGAAAATTCTTTAAACTAATAGCAAAGTGTGTTGCGTGTTGAAATTTTAAAGAAATTTAAAATTATTTATTATGCTGATACTGTTACTACTATACTACATTTGCTTAAATGAAATTTTGTTTAATGTGTTTTTAGAATTTATACTATACACTTTTTTTTAATATTACAAGAGAACAACAAGCAATAAAATTCAAGAAGGAAGCGTGTTTAGCTGTTTACATCATATTGCAATCCATCAACTTAAAAGTAAACAAATACTTCTAATATTTTGAAGACGAACTTGGAATTTTAAAACGACTGTGTTAGAAAGCTCATTAATATTTTGAGGTAAACGAAGGAGAAACTCATCCTCTGAATATTAATATAAACACAACGGCTGGACATGTCCTTAAAAGTAACAAAAGATGAAAATTTATGGTGACACAATTGCATTCCGTCGCTACTGAGAAATTAGGCAGACGATAAAATTTAACGGCTTCGCGTTACTCGTGTTGCCATACCTTGTAAACTAATGATTCCGCCACTTCAACCGTTTGTTTTTGAACTTTGAAAACAATGTAACAATATATGGGTTAAGAATGCCATTTGATGCCTTCGCTGTTACGTACAGGTAGAGTTGAAGAATTGAACCGAGAATTCTGGGAGCATCGAAGCCATTGATTCCATGACGTCACCTCTTCTTCACCCGTGCGCATGCGCCCTTCGATCTGTTCACGTCGTTCGCGAGACGTGAAAAGTCTTCCATGCTTCTCATGTATTTTTGTATACTTAACGTGTATGGATCGATTTATAATATAAAATAATATAGGAAGAAAATAAAATAAAAGTTTCATGTCTCAAATATTTTGAAAAATGGATTTTGAGAAATGCATATTTTAAAACTTTCCCCCGAACTTTAATTTATAAATGGATTTCATCTCGTGTTTGAAAACATACCAAAATATATTGTTATGAGAATGTAAGAGTTAAAAACTATTTTTATTTAATCGCGCCTATTCTATTGAACGAAAATTCGTTGTGAATATAAAATGAAATTATTTTATTTCACTCAAACGAATTTATCTGTATTCATTTTTAATTATTTCAGAAATTTTTTTCCACGATTTTACTTTATTTGTTTTATGATTCTTACTTTCACTTCACTTTGATTTAAAAATTATTTGTTGCAAAATAACAATATATATATTTTTAAATCAGTCTTTATGTTGTAAATATTAATATTTATTTATTTATTATCTAGCTATTTTTGTTAACAAACTATTATTCTTAATTAAATTAATATTATTGCTCAATTTAAACTTATTAAAAATTAAAATAAATTTGACGAGAAAAACTTATTGTTTATTTTATCCACCTGTTGGTAAGTTTTTAAACAATCTTGGACTTTTAAAGTGATTTAACAACTCGTGCTTTTTTATTTTATTTATTTAGACATCATATATTTTATATATTTAAGAATTATATCATTTAAATATTCTGTCCATTTGAATATGCAGTGTTACATGAAAAAGCAGTTTGACTTGCTTTATTTTACTTATAAAAGTAATCATTTTATTTTTTTCAACAATTATGGTCAGCGAAGGTTGCTCTTAAGAATTACACTTAACCGACAACAATTTCTTAAATTCTAAGAGTTAGAAAATAAAAATACATAATTTAAAGAAAAAAAGTAAAGATTTGTTGAGCAAAATATTTAGTTATTTAAATCTATGTAAAGAATTGTTTTATTAAATTTATTAATCAATAATTTATTTTTAAAGATTAGAAGCACTTAAGTAAAATATTCAAGAAAAATCTTCTTTTTAAAACAAATGCAATTTTATTAATTTTAAAAATATATTCGCTTATGCCATAAAAATTATAGGGGGGGGGGGAAAGAAACATACACTTTTATGTAAAGCTAAAATATTTTATTATATAGTCTATAGAATTTAAAAATAGTCATTATTCTCGATTAATTTTATTTTATTTTTCTTAAAATGGACAAAAACTAAGTTAACGATCAAGAATAAAAGCTGAATTTTATACATATATAAAATTTAGAAATATGAATGTTGTGTATATGTGAATTGCATTTCTTTCTTTAAATATTCAAAGCTCATGTCGATTGCAATTTTTTACATGCAATAGAAAAAAATAAAAATTTTCCTCCATTATATTATAACAAAGGAAATAAGTATAACCCAAATTTATTGTATAACTCCATATATTATCTAAGTAATTAATTTTGATTTGCTTTTAAGTTCACAAACCCGATATGCTTATAGATCCTCAACAATTTTTGGGTCAACACAAAATTTTGAGTGACGAGAAGTTTATTACTCTTCAAAAGTTTTGTTTTTGTTTAATTATCAGTTTTCTAATCACTTAAAAATATATTAAGATAAATAATGAAGTATAAATAGTTGATATAAACTAATTGGTAATTTTATTTCAATATTGCGGTTTTGAAGACCGTTGCTTTAATAATTAAATTACTGATGTTAGAAATGGCAGGAATGTCCTCTTTGTAGAAATAATAAAATGGAATCATTAATTGTTAATTTTTTCTTTTTATTACTGATTTAACCGTAGCAAGTTTTTGATTTCTAACTATTAACGATTAAATTTAAAAAAAAAAATTTTTCTGGAAATACATGAATAGTCAAACTAAATAGACATCATACTGATAATTTATCTTTCTTTTATGGAGGATTATCATAAATTGCTACATATCGAATCGTTCCAATGTTATCTTTTGAGTATTATGGACAGTCAAAGCATGAAAATTTTTTTTGCTCCACCCCTCTAAGGCATTCCTGATAGAAACGACAGATTGAAAGAAGAAAAAGAGACAAAAAATTCTTCTATTCTCTGGTGTATCGGAAATTATTTCGACCCTGCTTCAATCCCTGAACCGAAGGACTTAGAAAGTTAGTGGGGAATGACTCAAACTCCTCCATCCTCACTTCCAGCAAACGATCGATAAGTTCTACCGAAAACGGGTCTCGAATTTGTATAAAGGGAGTGAGAAATGCCGTCCATAACGTCAGGGAATTGCAAACATCTATTTCTCTTCCCCCCTGTTCCAAATCCATTGGCATGAAATAAAATTCTAAAAATAAGAGGGCGGCAAGAAGAAATAAAATGAAAAGATCTCATCTTCCCCTCCCCAGCCTCATTCCTTCTATCTGCCCATCACCCAAATTGTTTGGGGGTTAGAAGGGAATGAAGAGAAGTTAGGGAATGTATTGCATTAATTGAGGAGTCAGTATTGTGAGGATGGGCAATAGTAAGAGTGACAGCAAAGGTGCCAGTTCCTGTACTTCTTGTTCCGTTTCAAATTTAATGTATTTCTAATGAGTATATATATGTCTACATTTGCAAAATATAGTTAAAAAAAAAAATTAAAATAATTATTGTTCAGTAATATAACAGTGAATGCTGAATATTAATTAAAATACTTATTACTGTTTGTTGTGAAAAAGAAAGTTTACATTTATCGAATATTTTGTTAAATATTCAGATGAAATAATATCCATAACAAAATGGCTATATATAATTCTGTATGATTGTTTTTTATGTATATTTTCTAATTAAATTATAATTGCACAATATATTGTCTATGCATTTTTTTAAACTTTTTTTAAAAAAATAAATAATATTTAACTGGTTTTAAAAAAAAAAGCGTACATGCTATTTTAGTAGAATTATTCGAAAATTTCTTTGGCATGAAAAGGAAATTTGTATACCTTTAATCTATGTATATAGTTATTTTTTATCTTTCCTCAACTTCTCATTTTATAAAACCAAAGATTAAAACATGCATTTAGTCATCTGTTTTTACATAATCAAAGCATGTTTTCCTTCGAAAACATTTCGGTTATTCTTTGTCTCATGTTGTTATTACATGCTTTACCACACATATTTCTCACCTCGTCTATTAAAGCTAAGTGACTATCATGTGTCATTGCTGCGTATTATCAACATACGTGTTTATCAAGCAAACGATTTAGGGTTCATTCAGTTGTTTACCTTTAAGTAGTAAATATGTGCTGACAAAAATGTAAAAATTCTTTACATTTTATTTTTATAACATTTTGTTTTCATGAAATTTTTAGCTAAAAATGTGGATTAATTTTCTAATTCTCCATATATTTATCGGATTTGGATGTAAATTTTTATTTCTAAGTGTAATTTCAAAATTAAAACATCTTGTTTCAATCATTTCGCCTAAAACACAACAATCAATAATACAAAATGGGAATTCTACAAAATTATGACAGGAAATTCATTAAAAATGTATTAATAAAAAAATTTTTTTAAAATCGTTCTTTTTTCGTAATTTTAATTTAGAATGAAATGAAAATAAATGTTCTATAAATGGCTTGAGCGCGCGTATAGTTTCACTTTTGGTTGACCTTTTTAATAATTGGATATCAAATCTGGAAAAAAGATATTTCTGAAACAAATAAATATAAAAATTATTTATTATTGTTGTTGCTGCTGCTTGCTCGCAAGTGTGCATTTAAATTTCATTCGCACAGATGATTTAAAAAAAGAAGAATCCATAAATTCGAATGTGGTTAAAAAAGAATTGTTCACTGTTCTTTCGTTACTAGAAAACAACTAAAAACACATGTGAAGAGCTATAGCATTCTAATATCAGAAAATATCGCCAAGAAATTTTCTGCAATTGGAATCTCTTTTTCACAACCTATAATTTCCCTAAAAGGTTGCTTTTCAGTGTTTCTCTTTTCCCCACCACGTCAAATGTTACCTATGATAGATTTCCATTTCGTGCACCATAAAGTCAAAAACCGTAGCGATTCGATGATCCAAAAAATCGCAAAAAAATTTCCCGTTGTTGATTTAAAACACGCAAAATGCTCGTTTCTATCCACTTTTTTTTTTTTTTTTTTTTTTTTTTTTTGTTCCCACCCCGAAAGGCATACAGTCTTGTTTTCGAATTTGCTCATGTTGTAGCATTTATCCTTAACTGTGGGAGTGGGGAAAAACTTTTACCTGTATTATTCATGTGACATGCATCCATAAAAAAAAAAAAATCGCACTTTCTCAACATTTTATCTAAAATCAAACGATAACAATATTCGTTTTTCTTGTACCTGCTGAACCGCTGCAAAGGTTCAGAAAGATGTTTCTGAAATTCCATACTTGGTAAAAACTAGAGCAATTTTTCAAGTATTTTCTGAAATTTATTTGTTGTTTCGAAACATTTACATTCATGACGAAATTCTTTCAAAATTCTAATACAGTGCTTATAATTGTAGAATAATAATAATAGTGTATTAATAGTAATATATTGTAAAACTTATTGTCATTTCAATTTTTGCAGCTGCACTTCAGGTCATTAATGCTCAATTCCTCATAAGCAATGCTTTTTAGAAATCCCAAATGGAAAAAGTTATTTAACGTTACATCAGGCTATCTGAGTTTCTTAAAAAGTAGAAATCAGTCCTTATTTTTTTTGTGAAATAATTAAGGCAGATGACAGAAATAAAGATGTTTCAAATGAAAAATAAACAGTTTGTGGTGACTAAATCTGTGAAAAACTGAATTATTCTGTAAATAAATATCACATGTTTGTACTGTTTGGTATTGTTATTTTATAAATTATTAGATATTAAAATGTGTTAAACATTTTATAAATATCTTGTGTTAACGTAATATCCTGGCATCCTGTAGTGGTTTTCTTGAAAGAAATGTAGAAAATGTGTTATGTCCGTATGTTTGCCAAAGTACACATCGAATTTTTAGAAGTGGGTATTAAATGATACTCGTTAACCTTGAAACTAAAGTATTAATTCGGCCTCGTCTTCTTCTGAAACGCAACGAAATTCATCAATCTATTAAAACCGAACCTTTTTTCTCTTTTATCATTTAATGCGATGGTAGGTCTTTGGAAAGGCAAGCGTAATTGTCTAGGGACCTTAGAATTGAAGACTGTAATCATCTTCCCATCAAGGATTGAGCATCTTCTGATTATAGAGTCGGGGAGATACATGTGGGTGTGCTGAACTAGCAATTCCAGAGCCAAAAATGTTGGAAAAATGAAAGCCTGGTTTGAAATGACCGTCTCTTAGTTTCATTGTTAAAAACCCCAGACTCCTAACGCCTTTCTTACACAATAAGTCATAAAAGAAAAGACAGTAATTGTTTGTTGTAGAAAATGAACTGGCAGTATAATGCTTTATCTTGGTGTTTAAGTGACAGGTTGCTTCATTATCCGTTGATGAGCAACTGTTAAGATCTTCAAACTAAGCTTTTGTTGACCTCAATACCTATTGATCTCAATTTAGCGACAAATTCATTTCCTAAGGAATGTCTTTGTTTCTTGCTACTTTGTTTTTAATTTATTTACCTTTGTTAAAGAAATAATATTATTATTTTGTTGTAGATTAAAATATACTTTTGATCTCTTTTAAAGTTGTGATAATATAACCATATGAGTTTATAAATATATAGTGTGCACATGATATTATTTATGTTTGTCTTGCAAATATTCAGTATAGCAAGCTTTTAAAACTGATTTAGTTTTTTAATTTATTGGATTTTACATTAGAAGGCGCTTCAATGCAATCTTGATTTTTCAAAATTATAAAAAAAAAAAATATTGAATTCTGTTGTAAGTAGTTTTTTTTACAAACAGGAAATAATTGATACTGATTATAGCTATTTGATTTACGTGTAATAGCATTAAACTGAAATTTTTATTTGTAAATTCATTTTTCTCATTTTATTTAGAAAAAATATAGTATCGTTAAAATAAATTTTCATTTATTTTTTTTAACTGTCTTCTTAATTGTTTTTAGAAAATCTTTTGAAAACCATAACATGTTATATATTGACAAATTAGTTGCATTTGAAACTTATTTAATTGGCTTTCTATATCTTAAAAAAAATTCCTTTTATTTCATTGTTACTGAATCAATTTCATAATTTGATTTTGACTTCGTAATTTATATTACTCTGTGTATTAGATTCTTTTTTTAAATTTTTTTTTTGTACGTAGTAACGGTTTTAAATGTTACAAATTGTCGTTAGATATTAAAATTCGAATCCATTTTTTTTAACCATCAAATATTTCAGAATTCTTTTTTTTCTTTTTTTTATTCAAAAGAAAAGATTTATTTCTAGAACACTTTTAGTCTTATTTCCATTTCAGTAAAATATATTTCTGACGGAAGAATATGGAACATTCAAATCGTCTTAAATTATGTGCATGCATTAAAAATGAAAAGAGAATTCTTATCGAATCAGAATTTAATATTTGTTGCTTTCGTTGCCATCTTTTACTGGAAAATAATCGTTTGCCAATGGAGGGGGGGGGTAAGGAAAGTTACTTTCATTTGTCTTCTTATTTCTTTTATATATTCATATTATTTTTTGTTTCATAAGAATTGATTTTAGTTGTTTTATAAAAATTGACCTGGTTTTGGTACATATTGCCACAGTTGAGAGTAAAAGTTCATGAATAAAAATTCTGTCAACTGTGAAAGAATAGTTACGAAAAATAGTATAACAAGTTGTAAAAGAATGGAGAAAAAAAAAGTCGGAATGAATTCAGTTATAGATTAAAATGTAAATTTTTCTGGGTTAATAAAACAATTTAAGAATAAGATGGATTGGATGAAATATTGTTTATAAAATGATTAAAGGAAAAAAACTGGTTAAAAGAATATTGAAAACTGGCGCTACAGAGATAAATGGTAAAAATATTTGTGGGAAATTACACTAATGGTTACACTAGTAATTCCATTGTTCCAGTTAATGAAAACAATTATAGGAAACTTTATCATTTGGAAAATTGTGTCAGTTCTCCTATTGATAATTGAAAAGTATGCTGAAAAAATTCAAATAATATCTATATTTGCACGTTTTCCTACTTCTTTATAATTTGTTGAAGCATCCGATTTTGTTGTTTAAAATTAAGATACAATAATTTATTCATTTTTGTAAATGAGCATATATTTTTATAAAATTTAATTTTAGCATTATTATTCTGAGCAAACAGTTAAAATTTTTATTCGAAGTTTAAAACCGTCATATTTTAATTTAAATATTCAAAGAATTTCAAAATTATAATTTAAAGACACTTAAGTAAAACATCATGAATGTACGAATAAATAAAATGTATTAAACTTCTTTTATTTTTCTCCATAAAAATATTTTTTCTTGTAAGATAATATATATTTTTTATTGTTCCATAAAATTATGTATTATGAGTAATTAATTTTTATTTTTTCTGATTTCTTTTTCTTCGAATTAAATCTTTTTACTTTGTCTGAGGCATATATTTCTAAAATGGCTTATGTCAAAAATGTAACATTTAAAAATGAATTACAAACATTTTTCTTATTCAATCAAGAAAATTTTTTTTCTTATTTTCAGTGTCCAAAAACATTTACTTTATTTTCATGTTTGTTTGCTTTAATAATTATTTATCAGTGAAAAATTGCTAAAATGGTTAATTCAAACGTGTGATCAAAAACTTTCTCTCAAATAATTAAATTGTTTTATGTAATATTTAAATATTTAAATTTTAAAATAAATGAAGAAATTATGAACTTTTATTCTTTATTTTTAAAACAGACGTCACACTTCACACTGGTCTTTGCGTGCCAACTGATAGTTTATAAAAGTATTCCTCCAAACGATTTTACTTAATTCTGCTTATTCCAATTCTCTTTCCTTATTAATTTAATAGTTCTCATCGCTTGCTTGCATTTCATTGGCAACTGAATATTTTTCCCTTTCGCTTTGTTTTGAGGTCATCTTTATTTTACATAAAATGAAAACCAAACGAACGGGAAAGAAAAAAAATGAGTCCTCCTTTTCAGTGTCGTTCCTTCCTCTTGTCGTTGAAGCATTGACAAAACGAAAGTGTGATGTGTTTTCATTTTTCACAGAAAGCAATGATTGAAGTAATTTAACTGTAGGGTGAGAGAGGGAATTTTTCACTTTTTTACGCGCCCTGATGAGCAGAGAGGAAATTTCGTGTCCTCTAATCATTATTTAAGAGTCACTTTATAGGATGTTTGCGGGCTGGGTTTAACTTCGTGAGAAAAACGGTCATTAACCGTTTATGTCCGTAAGCACGATGTATCTTCGTAATTTTTAGTGTTCTAATTTTACGTTTGGGAAAGCATGCAGCTTGGCCATATGTGCACCTTTTTAATTCGAGCATAAGAGGCTTGGTATTTTAATTTTTGGACTTGGAACAGATGATTAGAGCTTAAATACTGTTAAAATCATTATATAAAATGTAATTATTATTTCCTTGTGTTTACAAGTATTTATACAATAAAAAATGGCTGCTTGTTTCTCAATAGAACTAATTCTCAGTTTAAAAATAAAAAAGAGATAATTTTTTTTTTTTTTAGGTTTGCTTGAAGTGAGAAAGAATGTATTCTGTTTATTTTAACTTTTATTCTTCTAATATACTTAGATTTTTTAATTATTACTTTATTAAAATGTTTAAAATATAGAGCCTGTGAAATCTAAGGATTTTAGCCATTTGATTATATTTAAAGATATTAATGAACGATTTCGTATCAAAAATTTTATGTCATTAAATGACATTTTAAATTTATATTCAAAATAATAGTTAAATATCATTGTTAAATAATAATATTACTTCTCAATCACTTTTCTTTAGAATGTTTATATAATTTAGAAATTATTGTCATTGTGTTAAAAAAGATAATAAAAAAAGAGATTTATAGAAAAACATTCGAATCACGTACGAAACAAACACTCAAAAACTGTTTTATTTGAATCTATCTTGAACAGCCGTATACATATATATATAAATACCTTAGAATTGTCTGCTAATCATGTTATTCAAGTCGGTTCATTGTATTTCTACATGTACCGAATCGCTGCGTATTTTTCCTGCCTCCGAAATTACTCTGTTCGTCTTGTTCAGTGTGTAGTAACAAGTAAAAGATGATATTTTCAATTTTATTTTTAATCCCTTAATGTGTTGTTGTCTGGTCATAAAGTTTTTTATCGTTATTGTTTACTTCGATAAACTAGTATTTTTTTCCTTGTTCGAAAATTCAATTGTTATGTTTCTTTCTGAGATGTGATGGTCTGTATTAACAGTAGATGCTGTAGCTAGA
Source organism: Latrodectus geometricus (assembly GCA_026290005.1). Lineage (NCBI taxonomy): Eukaryota > Metazoa > Arthropoda > Arachnida > Araneae > Theridiidae > Latrodectus > Latrodectus geometricus. The sequence goes on along the minus strand of JAPDSC010003557.1, from coordinate 307,331 downwards.
CTTTATTTATTTTTAAAATTCACTGTTTTAAAATTTAAGTATTTTAAAATATTCATTTTATAAAAGAAGTAATATTTATCATATGTGTGAAACAAATCATACAGAAATCATTGAATTTTAATGTTTTCAAATAATTTGAATATTAAGGAGTTATGTTATATTTAAATATGAAATAAAATGGTTACATTTAATAGATTTTTCCATCGCTTAATAAGGATAAACTGTAATTCATGGGGCTTATACGTTTCATGATTAAGATTAAAAAAATACATAAATGAAAAAACAAGAACAGTAATTTTTAACAAATACTTTTGATTATTCAAATTAGATGTTTCTAAGTATCTGCATGTATTTGAAAATAATTATGCTAATGAAAGATTTTCTCTATTTTGAAAATATTATTCTTGAGATAAATTTTACTATTCATTTTTCGAAGCATATTGCTCTTGATTAAGTAAATTGAAGTAGAATTTTCCGGAAATCGAAAAATGGCACTAAATATGTAACTTTACATAAAAGAAGTCAAATTGTTTCTGAAAATTTACTGTTATGGTGAAGATTCAAAATGTTCCAATTGAAAGAAAGCGTAAAATTTGGATCTTATCCGTAATACTAAATCGTCAATTCTTGCTTAAAGCAGAAGAAATTTCTGTGCTTTCAAAAAAATGTCGTGCTTACAAAACATAGTAAAACTTAAGAAACTATCTCAACCAGGTGGTCAAGCATAATTCAACGAGCCATCAGTTCACCTGAATCTAAATATTTGATTTACCCTGGTGAAGGGGCGAACAAACGCTGCATTTGTGTGGACTTGGAGCTTTTGACAAATAGATACAGACTTGAAAATGCAAATTCCGGAAGCACATTCCTCTGCAACCCAGTAGCCAATGTTAAATATTCCACACGGTCAATCGATGATGTCACTGCTGTATTGTCTTCGCGATAACATCTCCGGTTCTGGGAGCTATGACGTGAGGAATCTTCATAATTGTTATCGATATATCCCCGTGGACAGAAATATGCAGAAAATGGCAATTACCATCTCATCTTAAATCATCCCTGAGGAATATTTTATGTTATCAATTAATAACACCCGTTATCAAAAGATCATCCCATTGTTCTCAACCTTACTGATAAGTTATGGTTTCATTTTGTTAATGATTTCTAATTAACTTTTTTTGTCTCTTCCCCATCTTCTTGATTCGCGTTGGAATTCGCGCTATTTATTAATGATTCTAATGAATTATTAATATTACCTCTCGACTAATTACTATTTGTTTTTCTGAGATCAAAATTATTTTCTTGCAAAAACGTTAGAACATTTAAAATTAAATTTAATTTCCAAAATAACTTTTGTAATTACATTATTTACGGTTTATTTATTAATGTTTAATTTTAATTGTTATTATTCATTTTGAATCGAACAGAAAAAAACTTGATCAAGGTTAAATATTGGATTTACATAATTTCAAACATCTCCGTGATAGAGAAATATTTGAACTCAAGAGGCATTTGTTTAAAACAAAAAATAAATAAAAGAAAGAAAGAAAAAGAAAAATACAATTAATTGAAGAATAAATTTGATTGTTGCAAGGCTGAGATCTACCGGTAAGATTTTTCATACATAGTGCGCTGTATTTACTAGCCTCACTAGAGAGGAAACAGAAAATAAGTCGAAGCATTTCTTTCGATAAATGAGAATTCAGACATACGACATCCATTCTTTGTTGCTCATCTGTGGCTGGAATCAAACTTTTAACCTTCTACTCCGAAGATGACATCTTAATACCAGGTCAAACCAAACCTTTCATTAAAATGAGTTGATTTCTAAAAAATAGAATTTCATGAAGAGATAAGATTTATTGAAAATAAATTTTTAGAGTTCACCTTTATTTTATTTTATTTATTTATTTTTTTCCCCTAAAGTTTTTATTAATTTCCGCGACTTTAAGACATTCCATGTTTTTAAATAAATTATCTTGACTGGTGTAACAGAGAATCTAAAGTAATTTATTTCACCCTTCATAAAGTATCTGTCTTGATATAAAAAACAAACAAAACGAAACATGAAATCTGTATTTGCACTTCAAATGAGTTATGTAAGGGCCTGGGGGCCATTTAATAAAACTACTGACGTTTTAGAAACTCTTGTATAATAAGCAAACATCTTTTTTAGAAAGCCACCAATTGATCTCAATTTTTTTCTCTTTATTTATTCAAGCGAAACAAAAGAGCATCAGAATTTTGATGGCTTCTTGAAGTGCTAATATTTTATTTAAGCAAATAAAAAATAATTTCAGTAATGCTTAGGAAAACTGTTTTTTTTATTTTCCGTTTTTATTCTCTTTGTCAATATAAATTTTGAAATCACTCGTTAGTTTTTTCTAGTGAACAAAAAAAAAAAAAAAAAAAATAAAATAAAATAAAAAGTCACACTTTAGAAAAGATAATTTTCTGTAGAGGTGTGATATAAATACCTCTAATAAAACATTTTGTTTGATATTCCTTTTCTATTCATTCAATGTTGTTTTTCCTCACTTATTTTTTTAGATGGTTTAAAAATTGATGCATTTTACATGACGTATTCATATTTGAAAAGGAAAAATTTAATTATCTAAATTATATTAAAAGTGATTGAAGGAATATTTTGATATTTTAAAAGATAGAGAATTAATGTAAATATAAGTATTAGGTTGGTAAAAAGAAATCCATTATTTTTATTTGAACTTTTTGTAAGTTGTTTCGAAATCGCATTTTAAAAAGATTCAAAAGTATTTTATGGTAGTTTTAAGCCCTGGAAACATGCTGTCAGTTTCGATAATTTTTGATATTTTATCTAGTTTTTCGAATATGCTACATTCATGCGAGATGCCTCTTTTATACCAAAAATACCTGAACGAATCGGCGAAACCAAAATTACATGTAACTGCCTATTATAATATCTGAACGAAAACACTTCTGACAATATTAGACACTATGAAAACTTTATAGTTTTTATGTATGTATCGAATTTTCTGTTTGTTGTCTTCTCTAACACCTTGTGACTCACAACTGAATCAAACAAAAAAACAGCCAGAAATTTTTTAATGTCAAATATTCCCTTTCCAAAGAGCATAAATCTGAAATCACTTGATCGGTACTTTACGAGATATCGATCACTACAGGCGTCTATCGAAAAAATGATGACTTATTTTTTTCCCCAACTTAATATATAAAATCCTGACATATTTACAAATGTTAAAATCAAGTTAAATGATTTTAGCTTATATAAATATGGTAAATAATTTTCAGAAATACGAATCTTTTTAAATCTTCTGTATAATATTAATTAGAGAAAATATATTATTTATTTGTTATTATGTATAATATCCGGAATATATAAATACGGGTAAAATTACTTTTCTAATAAACTGTTTTAAAAGTATGGTTTGATTATGATTGGGCATTTTAGAATGAAATTCTTACAACATGCTCACACCGATGATTTCTACAAAAGTCATGATGTGGTTGGAATTAGAAATCTGCTCCGATCATTTGTTTGTAATCTGAGTGCTGAACGAGACTGCCTTGTCTAGAGAGTGAAAATGCTGCATCCCTGATGAGCGAAATCCATTCCCAAATATTCGCAACAACCCCTTCGAGGCACAAACATATCTTCCTTGTGTAACTAATGGAACTCGGGGTTGGTTCGGGGGATGGGGGAGGTATAAAATGTCGATTTCGGTTCTCTCGTGGGATCCGCCAGCCGAGAGGACCGGATATTATAAATGGAGCCTGGAAAAATCTCATTTGTTACCTCATGACGCCTTATTTGCAAGTTGATAAAGTGTAGCTCTGGGGCATCGTTCCTTTCCTGTACAGTCGTTTGCGGTTTTTCTTCGGCCACCCTTTAGACTCGCACAATGCCTATCAAGGTCCTTGGCAAGCATTAATTGAGCGTACCTGGACAGGGTGAGCCCTTGATTAATTTTCATCGTCGGTTCGTCAAGGTCAAGTCGTGCTGGCTTTGATTTAACGCTCTGGTTGCGTCGTCTTGGGATGCTGATTGAATAGAATGTGATCGACTCGATTGTGGTTACAGTTATCCTGTAATTTGTAAGACGGTCATAACGAATTTAATTTTCAAACTAAATAAACATTCACATCGTTTTAGAATGTTTCGTGAATGTTTTTCATTTTTAGTTGTCTTCACTTGCGATTTTGAATTTTGTTTTACCATTCATGCTGAGTGGTATATCATGCTTATTTTATATTTTTGTGTCATTGAACCTCTATTGGTAAAGGTTGGTATTGAAAACTAATAATCGCAATAGTTTTTGTTTTTTGTTATAATTGTACGTTCTTACAGCTCTGTGTTAATATAATTAAAGCAAATTCATTATACTGAATTATCTTATTCGAGTGATAATATTTGGTTAGCCCGATAATTCATCTTGATTTAATTTATTTATTAGTATATGTACGCTGTACAGCTACTATAGAATATAGTATTGGTGATGTTTTGTCATACCTGATTATGTAAAAAATGTTGTACTTCTGCAAAAGAAAATTAGCTTTAATTTATGAGAGGCAAATTACTATATAATTTTGAATGCAACAATCTAGATTATCCGATATTATTTTAGGGCTATTAATAGTTGTCTTGAGTGTATTAGATTTTTGGAAGCGATTTGAGAAAGTGCATTATTTATCAGCATATCTATATGCTGTACCGCAAAGATTCGATGAAGAAAGAAAATTTAATATGCATTGTCTCCATCAACGTAGATAGTTATTGGCAGATTCAGATATCAAATTCGCAACCTTTTGGAAATGAAAAAAGCTATGAAACTCAGTCTTCTTATGTTCTTCTATGACGGATGCGTTGTTTGAGGACTATGTTAATACCGCCTTTTTTGGAATGGAAAAATGTAGATGTTAAGATTTAGAGCCTACTTTTAGAAAAATTATTTTCAAAAGAGAAAACACTGTAAATGGTAAAAAATTTAACACTTTTCATCTGTTTCGGTATTTTTCTACAACGGAAGGACCAAGTTTTTCCCTAAATGCCTCACAATTAATACATATTTCATCGTTAAAATTTCAACTTCATATTTTATCATGCAAGCAAGCTATAAAGCCGGTAATCCAAATTTTATTTGTTCATTTTAATTTAAATGATTCCATTTTTTTCATTCAACATTTATTTCTAAGATGATTAGAATTTTTTCCGTTAGGTTAATCATCGACTTTTATTTCTCCTTCATAAGATATATCGAAGTATTCAACGCAATTTCACATCAAATTCATTTTATTGATCGTTAAATCCCGCATTGGCGATAAGCATCGCTTTTTTTACATCGATAAGTCGAAGAAGAATTCCATTTTTTTCTTCTTCTAAGAAGGCTATTTTTGCGTGCAACCGCTGCGGGAGGATTCCTAAAATACCCATTAACTTTACACCACATCAACCATATCCAAAACAAGTACGGTTACAGTTCTCCCTGGCTAATGATGTGAGTGAAATTTTCTCTTTTACGATATTCCCAAACCCGTTATACTTAGCGAGATGAAGGGGGAGGGGTGGGTTTCGCATCGAGAACCGGTCCCCCTGATTGCAAGGTGTGGTCCGACTTTCGGGAGAAGGTCGCCTCGCTCAGATACTTTTCTGGAGAGCATAACAATGGGTACAGAAAAGCGTCCTAATGGTGTGGCTGCGATGCGGTTTATTGGAGAAAATTTAATATATTTGCGCCCATTGTGAGCGTGTTATCTCGCCAACAAAAGAAGTTGTTTGCGTCTCCCGTGAACTCGTAATGCGCTTTATTTCGGTGGCTCCGCGACGGAATAAGTGATTTGGTGATGGGTTCGTGATATGAATAGAGTTGTTGAATGTGTGATCTTCCCCCTTCTCTTCATCATAGCATAACTCTTTTCGATATCGCTTCTTTTTGGGGCAAACTGTGATGTTAGTGGAAGTTTCTCATATCACATCAATTTTCATTGAACAACGAGGCAATTTATGTTTCTGTGTTTATATTGCACTGGCATTGGAAATTGGCGACGTCTTTCACCTATTTTATATTTCAACTATATTTGCATTTATTTCTAATTTTAGTAGGCACCAATTTTTAGGCATTTGTTCACCAAATATCATCAAGACTCTTCGCCAGTGGCTGATTGACAATGTTTTTTAGATACTATCTTAGAGGTCTAAATATAGTAATTTTGATATACAGTCACATGATCAAGGACATGCGACGATATTATCAGAAAATGAACGATTCGTTGAGCACTATTTATAAATGTGGTTGAATCCAACTATTTACCTTTGACGCCGAAGAGTGTGATTGCATTTTGTGAAATTGTATCAAATTAGAATGTTTTTGGTGGTCCGTCAAGGATGTTGCTCTGGATAGGGAAATAGTTTATCTTAATAATAACTTGAATTATAATCCAAAAATAAGGTAACATTCACTTTAGTGTTGTTTCCTAAATTTTTTAGAAATATTATTGCCGAGTATTAACTGAAAGCGCTTTAATAAGTCAATCCACCAGTTTTTTCTGACTGTTGTAATGATTTTGCTATACTCCAATCCCAACCTTCTGCTTTTAGTAAGCACCGCGGTCATTTGTTCTCCAAATATCATGAACAATAATCGGTATATGTACTTCAGTAACAATGTACTTCAGACTTACATCTATCAGTTTTCATAATCAAGTTGTTTGTGGAATAGTCACCACTTCAGGTATCGTCTACACCGTCGTTTAAATTGTAAAAACCTTTATTTTTAAATATCTCTGAATACTTGTCTAAATTAAGGTGACTAATCAGTTGAATATAAAGACTATACAAATAATCGTCATTGGGAATATGCATAGTGGTTCTATCAGTTGTGTTCTATATCCAAAAATAACGAAACGAAACACTAACCGTCAAGCTTATTCCTAGGCAATTAAAAATCATAATGAAGTATAATCTGTATGCAATAAAAATCATACTACTATATAGTTTTTCTAAAATATAAAAAAATATATGAAAACTAATAAAATTTGTTTCACAAAACTAATAAATTTAATATTTTTTGAATTTCACATTAAAAAATGCACAGAATTACTTTCTGAATAGTTTTTCTTAAATTTAGAATTTTCTTATGGGGAAGAAGATTTTAACAAGATGACAGGAGTTCGAGACAAGTTAATAAATCATTCTTCCGAAAATCCTAGCTAGTGAAACAACCCCATCTCTGGAATTTGAGTGTGTCCCCGAAAACTAAATTTTCTTATGTAATCTCGAGATTTATTTACTGCCTCCTACAAACTGATGAAGGATGTGTGTTATTTTTAGAATCTTGTTACTTTTTTCAACGGCACCCTGCCTCGGTTACGCTTCAGACTTTCTCATCCTATTATCAGCGGGAGCGAAAAAACGAAATATGCAGAAGGGAAAATGCCTCTGGTGAGAGTTGTCACCTCATTTGATGTAATGAGTACTGTCGACTGCATCCATGTGTGTTACCGGTGATTACACATGACTTCCGGTTCGGAAACGACCTTCACTGAACCAGGTGGCAACCCCGTAATGTGGGAGGCAAGCATAACGAAATCCAATCATTGTTTTCCCCCTCCATTCGTTTTCTACAGGGGGAGAGGCAGGATGGGATAAATTGAGGTAATTAGGGAAATAGGTAATATGCTCAAGCTTGTTAGAAATTCTGCTAAATGGAGAATACATTTTTCATTTGCGGGAGGAAAATTTAGCTTAGCTTCGTTTTTCCAAGATAATAAATTGTTAAAACCCAAAGTGGGATTTATCGGTACACAGTTTTACAAAAAGTTCGAATTTTTTGATGGAAACTTGCGATTATTTATTGATTTTTGAGCCTTGTTTTATCATTTCGTGGATTTAGGTTATAATCCCTGTTAAAATGATTCTGATGTTATTTGATATTTCAGAAATTCCCATCCAATTTATGAATCATTCCTAATCATTAAGTATACTCTTGGATTATGTCACAAAAATATTTAGTACAGCTGCCAGTGATTGCAAGAAACGTCATTGCCGGAATATCACAAGTTTGATTTTGATCTCTACAAAGATCTTGCTGTGTATGTAATATTCATGCTAATTCTTAGCTTAATATTCCACATTAAGATGTTGAGAAATTTCGAGTGCTTGACGGTTCACACACAAAATTAATGTGACAGTTGACTCAACCCGACAAAAATGAAAATAGCCAGTTTAAAAAAAAAAATGAATCCTTTTACGGTGCAAATACAAAAATAAATAAATCTAAGACTAGAGCAATTTGCTATGGAAAAAATATTTTTATTCGAAGCATATTGGTTACACTGTTATGTAACATTATGCTTCGAATAAAAATAAGAAATCTATTAATTTTTATGTGAACTTCAAGGTTTTATTTATATATTTTTGTTTAACTTTCTGCAAATGATATAAAATTGTTTTGTGGCTGATATTTAGCTTGTGGACAGCAAACTTGCTGTTCAATTGCGGATATTTTTGTATTTTTATTGATTATTTCGATGATTGGCATACCTATATGAGAATCATCTTTAACATCAAATATACCTGAATGGAATCGACGAAACCAAAATTACAGTATCGGGACCATAGCACCTTTTCCCATTTTCAACTGCCTGTCTTGCAGTTTCGCCTTTATCAAAGAAAACTGAATGTTGCATTCTTTGTTGACTTCCATTTTTAATACTCTGTATCTTATAAACTAAATAGACCAAATAAAAAAATAGCAAAATATTTTTTAGTTCGAAATGTAATCTTTCCAATGAGCACATCTGGAATTGTATTATCGGTACTGAACGAGATATCGAAAACTATAACCATCAACCTTTTTTCCCGACCGGGTAAAAAATATGGGTCATAAATCATATTTTATGCATTCTATTTGGATTAAATTCAATACCCAAATCAACAAATTACAGTTTCAGAAATCAGCCAAGGAATTTGAACTTTCTTTTTCCTTTCATGTGAATGAGTTTTTCTCAGTGTCTTCCAGCTAATTGATCGTATACATAGCCTTTTCTAACACTATATCTTGTTCATAGGATTTTCTTGATAATTCTGTACCATCAAATTAGTGGTTCCACCTACTGTTTGATTAGATGAAGTCAACTTCAGGTACATTGGGTAATAAAATCATGCAATCTCAACTGCAGGTATCTTGTTTTACTACCGTCCAATTAATTTCAGCTCAGGTAGGAAAACTGATTTATACATTACAGCAAACCAATTTTGGATAATTCTGTTTTCTTTTTCGGCAACTCTAAGAGCCTTTATATTTCCACAATTTCAGCCAACAGGAAATGGAAATCTGAATGAAAAACGAATGAGAGTCATTAAATTCAAAGTCGCAAGATAATTCCTGGGGAAAAAAGTTAAAGGTCAGTGTTTAAAAAATGGTGGTTTTTGCATATGACTATTTGCCACGGTTAAATGCGTTTTATCTGAATTTAATGTTTTTGGCTGGATGACTTTGCGTAATTCATATCGTTAACTATGAACCGTGGAATAAATGGTATATTGTTGAAGTTACTATATCACTTGCAGTGTACTTATTAACATTTCGAAATAGGGTATTTTCGTTCTATGGATAACGACAGCTTTATTACTGTACCGAGAAGAAACCCATATTTAGTAATTTGGGTAATGAAATTTATTATAAATATGAGTTAGATTATGAAATTTAATCTTGCTGAATACATATTTTTTTTAAAGAAATGTTATTTTGCAATAATTGCTTTCATTCCAAATGAAAATTCTTTTTCACCAAGTTTAGATCTAAGCCAAACTTTATGATTTTTGTATAAATCAGCGACTGCTTTTTTATTTATTCAAATTTATAAATACAAAAAAGAGTATCTTATTTCTTTTTGAATAAAGCGACAGTTTACTTTCAGGATCACGCAAAGTAAGAACTAGATCTTAAATAAAATTTTTGAGCCTAACGTAACAGGCATTTTAAGTCTTATTATATAATCTTTTATCGCATAGAATTGCATAACAAATTGTTGGCTTAGGATCTAGAATATATTTTAATATTTATCCCGAAATACCACAAATTTTACGCGTTAATCCAATACCTAAATTGGTCCTACACCTAAATTGGTATTCTTCTTTGTATACTTTCGCACCATATCAGGGGAGAAATGCTTTGTATTTTTCCACAATTATTCCAAAAGGAATAAGAGAATTTGTTTATTTATTTTTAATATTGCTTTCACATTGCCTCTCTGACCAAGAGCCACCCACCCATTGTGGACGAATTAGTCCAAACTCTTAAAATCCATATTATTTTCCATTATATAGATTAAACATAGTCACCAAGATAAACTAATGTTTGTTTCCCAGCTATGTTTCAAACAAAGTAACACATTTTTTATTAATATTTTTAATACATATAATTAAAATTTAAAAAATGTTTATAATTTTAATTATGATATTATCTAAATGGAAATAATTCTTTCGAATTGGATCCAAAATTTGAGCAAAATATAGTGTACTGAAATAGAAGTATAAGTACCTTTATATTTGGTTTGTCGTAGCTTTTTACACTTGATACTGATTCGATTAGGGGTTGCAGTTTGAAGTAGATTCTGGACTGTTTCAAATCCTGAAAGGAGAATCTGATTTCCTGAATTCAATTGAAGACTTGAGACATTTTCTTCGATCAATTCAGTTGAGTATCAATTGGAATTAATAATCCCAAATCGCTCTACCCAAAAAGAAATGTTAGAGTTTATTTTCTGTTAACATTTCAAATTTCATTAATTCCTGTTTCTGTCTCTGCCTTTCTCTTCTACATCATTTATATCAGTCTCCTTGCTTAAAACGCAATTACAAATGATAACTACCATAAAAGAGTAGGATTATTTTATCTTGCTATACCATTTTCTCCATATTCGATTTTCCCAAAATATGTGATAATTACATTAGTACACACCACCCTCGCCATACGTGCCTGCCATCACGATCCTCGAAATCATAACCGTCATCGTTTCTGATCAAAAATTCTGGTCATGACCCTCAGTAATAATCGGGGGTGATTCGTATCCAAATTGGGTAAAGGCTTTAATTGCGAGAACCACCCCGATTCCCGAAAAGCAGACGATTTATGGGTGATGTGAGGAAGTATCTTAATTGTAGATTCATTTTGCATTTTTCGTAGCTGCAACTACTAAAGTCTGTGTGGACAGATATTTGGCCACGCCTATTATCTAGAAACTTATCTCATACCTAGCGCACGACTGGCGTGATTATTCTCCTCTCTCCTACCTACCTCCTATTTATAACCTTTATCTTCAGTTTCTTTCAGGTGAACTTTTTTCTTTGTGACCATAAGGTCGGTGACCTTTTTGTATTGCGGACTCGATCCGTATGAGTGTTCGAAACGCTTAAATACACACCCACGCCTAGATATCGTCTCTGGTATTTTTAGTGGATGGCAAAAGCTTACGTTTGTATAATTTTATCAATAGATGAAAGACATCTCTAGGAAGTAAAATGCTGTGTGTGACGAGCAGTTAACTGTAACCACGTCTCCTTTTTCGGAGAAACTCGTTGCTCGCTGGAGTAAAAATCGTTTGATATAGTTAAATAAGTCAAAAATGACAAATGGTTAAGGATACTGTCATGGAGAGTGAAATTTATCGTTTTTATTAAGTAACTACTAGACCCTGTTTTTTGTGACAGAAAGTATTTTTAAATTTTTTGTTAATATAGAACTCTGGGGAAATTATCGTAAGATATCTGGAGAAATAATTATAAGAATTGTGCTCAATTTTGAAGAAATAAAATGTAAATTAAGTTCTTATTTATGAACACTCTTTGATAATATAAATTTAAATGTGAAGTTTTGTGTATTAATGTTTTATTTTGACAGTAAAATTAGTTTAAAAATTTTTTAGAACTTAGGTTGAATAACGTGAAATGAGATTTTATAGGAGAATTAGTATAGAGGCAATATTATGAAACAGTAAATGCCAATTTTTTAATGAATTAAAATGTGTTGATTTGTTTGTCTTAAATTTCATGTGAACTTATTTTTGGTATTTTTAATTTAAACTTATCGGTTTTTAAAATTTTTAATATCTTCCATTCAATTTAACATTGAAACTAACTAATTAAACAATATGATTTTAATTTTACTAATCATTTTTGTATTTAAGTAAACCATAATTCATAAAATTTTTCAGTATCATTTTATTTCTTAAAATTTTAAGCTGAAACAGTATCATGTTAGTAAAACGACTCTATGTTGAAGTCTCATTGCATTCAAACATGCAAAAATTCAAAATTACTTTAGAAAGAAAAAAAAAATGATCTATGAATTAGAACGATTTTTATTGATAATTTGTAAAGTGGGTAACCATTTATTCTTGCTTTCCAAAAATTTTTGCAATAAATAAATAAAAAATAATGATATAATAATAATAAAATAATAATAGTAAAGTATAAAATTAAAAAAAAAATGATTCCATAAATGGCAACAATTTTCAAATTTAATCATTAGAATTCGCAGTCATTGGTTAAATTTTTTAAGTAAAGAACATTAATTTCAAAATCGTTTGATGATATTTATGGAATGTCACTATTAAAGGTCACTTAACTTTTCACGAGTGAATTATTGTGCATTATATTAATGAAATTAAGCAATAAATCTTTTAAGTTCTTTTTAATGAGATGCTATGAAAAATAAAATTTCTCCATTTGTTTCCATAAGCTCTTGGTGAAGTTAAAGCACTGAAACAATTATTTTAATTCCCTCATTTTTTAATTAGATTAAAATTACTGTATCAAGAGCAAATTTAATAAAATAAAGCATCCTAACCATAAATTTATAAAGCCATATTAATTATGAAACGTATTTTCCAGTTTAATTAAGATTAAAATACAGACTTAATCTTTTTCAGAAACTGCCTGATTTTTCAGCTCTGAGAAAGGGGAAAAAAATTCGTCATATTTTAAAGCGAAAGAGGCAATTATAAATAAAACGTACTTGTGCAAAATTTAATTTAGAACAAAATGAGTTCTGGCGGAAGAAAGAGGAAAGTTTTCTAAATTTCTTTCATAATACATTCAAAACCGAATTAGTGTCAAGGAAATCTGACGTAATTGAATTTCGCGCTAAAATTTTCACGTTTTGAGGATTATAACATTTTTTTTTTTTTAACGCGTCAATGTGAAGAGTTTTAGTTGTTGATTGTAAAAAAAAGGAATTAATGTCAGACAACAAGGTACTGTTGTATTTGCTAAACTTATTATTGTGTGTGTTATTTATAGGGAGCAGAAACATTAGTATTTAATTCAGTTATGGAAAATGTATATTTGCATTGTGAAGAGATAAAACTCTTTAAAGAATTCGAATACACATCATTGTTAAAGTAAATAATTGTATCATTTGAATGTAAGTATATATATATATATATATGCTTACACTCGTTTTCTGTAAAGATTTGAATGATATAAAAATAATAATAATAAATATAAAAATATTCTGTGATTTCCTTTGCGTATTTCAGAATCAATAATTAATTTTTAAAAAATGCAATTATCTAATGAATGGGGTGGAAACCGAAATTAAAAAAAATTGGATGGTATTTAATTAGTATAATTAGTTAAAGAATGTGTATCAATATAATATTAAGAGGTGTATTTATCTTGAAACTGAATGCAATAATTAGTGAGATAATCAATAAGAATTCTTAATGCTGATTTTAAATTATCTCAATTCTTTTATTGAACATGAAGTGTGTTTCGTTCCTTGTATAATTAATACGATGCTTTCAAATATGGTACTATATGAAAAATTCAACAATCTTATTTCTTGAATATTCTGATAAAGAAGGGTTTCGTGAAAGTTAAACATAAATTTTACTACTACGTCAACAACTTACACCATTTCAATATACGTTGCTAGATAAAGCGAATTCTCTGTTTCAAACACTGTGGAAATTATTTCGCCTTATTTTTATTATTTTATATCTAACTCAAAACAAATATTTTATTATTAAAAATTTTACTATTTTGAAATGTTTAATTATTTTTATTTCCTTACATGACACAATGTTTTCATGAAACAAATATTCTTTTAAAAATTCGTTAAGTAAATTACTGAATCATTTTAAATAACATAATATTTTATGAAATATAATTTAGTACATTAAATATATGATATATTTATACCATATATATGATATTATTAATAGTATCATGTATAATATTATGCATATCTATGTGATACTATTAACCAGTTTATTAAAGACAAATATCATGCAACTCTTGTTTATAAATATACATTTAAACACGTAATTAAAGATGAAAAGTGAAAAAGATTAAAAATATTTTTTTACGCATGTTTTTATGGATAAAAATTTTTCATTTTTTCGTATTGGTTTCTGGTTTGGGAATTTCGTTAAAAACCCCGATTATCTAGTTGGCAAATTTGAGTTATTTATCAAACTTGGACACACAAATATATCTGAAAATTTTTTAAAGTAAAGAAATTATGTAAAAAATTAGAAATCATTTAATAGAAAATCAATCGGATGATATCCGTATAATTGGTGATAAGAATTATTTGTACCTTGAAATACATATATCAAAAAATGGATGTCATAAAAAATCGTTTTATTTTTATATACATTGCTCTTTGAAGTAACAATACAAATACAAAAAAATGTATAATGCTGCTACTTATGTTTTGCCACTTTTACTTATTAACCAATATCTATAAATGCGACGTAAAATATAAAGAAAAGTTTCTTTTTTTATATCGATACAGTAAGTATTTTCTTAAAATGTAAGCAAACAAAAAAAAAAAAAAAAACACTTGTCCGAATTCCGAACTTTGTTTTAAATTTATCAATAGAATAAAGAAAAGAATGGAAGTCCGTAATTATTAAAGTTCCATAGACGACAGCTATTCAAGGCAAATGATTCAAAACTCCGAAGCTTTTCAGAATAGCGTCATGGTCGTTTCTTACCTAATTCCCTAGAGGTCAGCAGCGGGATTTCGTCTAAAGATCATTTCTTCCTGCCTGTTTGAGTAAACAGTCGATTGTAAAAAAATAGAAACTTCTTTGAGCGAAATAACAAACAAAAGAAAACGAACGAGTCTGAGTCAAGGTCTTATTTTGATAAGAATCACAAACCTTTTCTTCTAAGAACTGTAGCTAAGCATTGAAGTTTAAAAGACAAATTAATGAGAGAAAAGTTACAGAATATATTTTAAAATTGTTCTTTTTTGTTCAATAAATTAATGATAAAAATCCTTTCATGTAAATTTTTTTTCAGCATTTCACATTTCGGTACGGTTTTACATTTTCGTCAATTTTTATTGGGGACGATTTTTCCGCCGAGTGCGTTTGTGTTGCCATTGTCTACAATGAAATAATTGAAGTCAAAATCCTTTGAAAGGAATATGAAAGCATTATTGAAGATTTTCCTTCATGTGTACTAGGAGTACATGGCTTTTGAACAAAGCTATAATATTTCCTTAATTAGAATGATTCAAACAAAATGTTAGCGGATTTCGAAACACTGAAAGAAATAATGAATTCTTACTCTTAATTATTGTTAAAAATATTCTAATTTCTTTCTTTGGAGTTGTATTTTGAACCCTATAAGAATCGAAATGCGCATTCTACTAATGGAGATGGATATATTTTTCTTTATCTATTTTATTATTATTAGAAATAATAAGATCTAAATAAAAAGCAGTTATTTTTCATAAATATATTATTATCACATAGTATTCCTTGAAAAATATTAAGAAATTTGATATTTAATATTTTGAAATTGAATAAGTAATGATGATAAAAGGAATATGTCATCACAATAATTTTTTAAACTTCGTTTACTGAACTTGAATAATTTATAAAATATAGACTATTTTGTTTGCTTTATCATTTCTAAAAATTACCTAGAATGAATGACTAATTGAGGAACTTGAATTTAACTGGGAGATTAAGATATGCAAAATTAGACAGCTAATGATTAACATTAATAATTTTATTGAATATAAATTGCTGAAAATAAAATTTTATATTTTATAAAAAATTTATATATGAGATTAAATTAGCTATGAGCAATGTATAAAAAACTGAAAGTTTTCAACAATATTTATCTATTATTCAAAATTCCAAGTTACTATTTTTTCAGTAAATGATTTTTGAAAGAAAAAAGTATTTCATGCATGTAACTAGGATTTAAATCATGTTTATTAACATATAATTTAATATAATTATGATTATTTGGCCATCAATATCTATTGAATAACAATGTCTGTGGTCATAAATATCGCTAACATTACATATTAACTAAATGAGAAGAAAAATTCTTATATTGGAAAATTCTATTAATATGAAGACCTTATGTAGATAAAATCTTAGTATATTAATATAATTTTTTCAAATACAGTTTATCATCAAGGAATAGCGCAATCAATAATGCTAAAATATAAATCTTTACTAGAAATTTGAAATTGTGTATGTAGGAAAAATTGTTTTGGCGTTTAAATGAAAATATGGAAAATATATTGGTTCTTCCTCAAAGAAAATTGTTGCTGGGCCACAAAGAAAATATTAGAAAATGTTCACCATTCTATTTAGTAATATTTTTGTTCAGCATCAGTGTAAAAGACGCTGATTCCTGATTCGTAATATTTTACATACAATAAGGTTGCAAGTGTATCAAGTCCTCGTTTCCCAACTGTGCTCACTCCATGCATTTTGGCAATCAGACTATCACATGATAAAATATTTGGCATTTAATTTGATAAAATCTCTGGCATTTGATAACTCCTTAAGCATTTAATTTATTTTAATGATGTTTAGAACATTGAAATTAAAGTCTTGAAAATTTTTACTACACACGCAGAAAAAAAGTTTATTTAAGGAACAAGAAAACGAGATTTTTAAATTTCATAAAGTGTATTTTTTCCTTTGAAACTGTGAAAAAATAGTTTTTATAGCAAAGAAATTTTATATTTATAAATAAAGTTGGAAATTGTAATTCCTCGTCATTTATATTCATTGTATTTTAAATTGATTGCTCTTTCTATAATTTAATAACATATATATATATAATATTATATATATATATATATATATATATATATATATATATATATATATAATATTTAAGTAAAATATTAAATTCTGAAGTCTATGAGTACTGAAATGAGTATTAAATTATATTAAGATATAAAATAAAATTCCATTTTAAAATTATCAAATTATATTTTTATGATTTCTGGAAGAAAATTTTGACAATATAGTTTTTACTAATTTTTTCCTAATACTTCTAAAAGTAATTAATAAGTAAAAATCAGATATTTTTTGTATTTAATGTAAAAAAATTTCAGTTTGTATTGATATGATTTAATAATTTTGTTGAGTCATTGTAACAATTTTCAGTTTCTAACCTATAACATGAAAGTAAGGGAATTCAAATATTTTAGTTTTCTTTAAAGAAGTGCGAAAAGAAATAAATGTAAGAAAGAAACTTGGATGTGTGTGCTCATATGTCTGTTTTATTCCTTTAAAACATTTCGTAATAATATACCAGCCTCCCAAAACGAAACGAATAATTTCGCACCGGGCGTTTCCTTCCCATTTAGAAATTGTATCAACTTTTTATTCAATTACGTTTCCTCGCCAGAGAAATACTTTTCTCTTGGTGCTCATGAATTTTTCCCTGCTCCACAATTCTTTTTCGCTCTCATTATTATCGTCTGAAAGAACACGATACGAGAACTGAAATGAAGTGGAAAAAATGTTTACAATAATGTTGAATGGTGGTACGTTTTGTTTTTCTCCAAGAAAGATTTTGGAGGAACAGAAATTATAGCGACGCTGAAGTACATTTAAAATTTTGTATCTTATTTTCTGATATTTTATATGAGTGAATGTAATAAATTTAAGTAACAGCGTTTGAAGAAATGTTCAAAAACATTTTTAGCAATTTAAAATATGTTCTTATTCTTTAAGTACTTCAAAAATATAAGATACACATACTGTGAAAACGTTATTGTCAATGAACTTTCTGTATGTATGTATATATATATATCTGTTTGTGTGTGTGTAATAAGTGTATTTTACTAGAACAAAAGAAAAAATTGCCGCAAATATTTTTTGCTATCCACTTTGGCCTAAGGAACCATGTAAGCAAGAAATTCATTATACTAATAACATGATTTTGCAAAAAATTAATTATTAAAACTTTTATTTATAATTACTTTGACTGAAAAAGATGATTCTTTTTCAGTCAAAGTAATTTTATGAAATATTTCAGTTGTAAATCTATGATTTACTGTTAAGCATTTTTCATTAAAATAATTATTTATTTGTAAAAATCTGAGACTGTTAGTCATGCATGGGAATCTCAAATATTGCACGTGTGCGTATGTCTGCACACAATACAAGAATAAACCACTGGTTGATTTTGTCTGCTAAATGCCGCGTAATGATTTTCATGGTATCTATTTGTTAATTGAGTCATGCTCTGTTTCTTTCAAATGTATTTTTCTAAAATTAATTTGCTATTTTCATCACCTTACTTTGCTCTTTTTTATTATCTTATAATATATATATTTATAAATAAAAAGGAAAAGAAATCGAAGATATGTTTTTTTTCAATAACATCTTATTTCTTTCTGTTAAACTTTTATAATTTAGCTTGCTGCTCGCCACATTTCGGTTTGCCGAATTCCAAGAGAGATTACACAATTGTACGGTTCCTTTGCATACCATCACTACGATTATTATAGTATTAGCTCACCATAATAACCTTTTGACTGCCGTTAAGCTATACGTAGCTAGAAAGCCCCGTGCCCGTGGTCCATCCTGGGAAGTTAGAATTGCTAATTATCCCTTAATTATGGTCACTAAACCCCTCAAATGGTCTTCCAACTTTTGGGTGTGCTGCTGCAGAAGAATTTATATTGTATTCCAAATAGTCACGAAGCGTTAAAAGCCAAACCTTTCATTTCTTTTTTTTTCTTACACATGCAACCATTATTTCATTGCTGATGTCAATGAAAGGGCCTTGCGGAATTCTTTACGTGCGACCGTTGGAAAATTAAGATTATTAAGATTTCGATTATTAAGTGTGTTTCGATTATCAAATGAAAAGCATTTTGGCATAAAATATTTTGTTAATAATACTCTATTTATTCATTGTTACTAGATAAGTTGGATCAGCATTATCGTCGACAGTATTTCATGCCATATAATGCTTTTTAGGTTCTTCTTAGTAATATATAGAAGATGATCACCAATAATTTAAAATTAAATTTTAGTACTAAAGTAAAGTCCTTTTCATGTTGCTACTGATAAATTCCAATCGTATGAAAGTATAGCTTTTCAGCTAAACCATAAAGTAAAGATATCAATAGTTTTCATTTCGAATATAAAATATTTATTGCGTAAATCGATATAACATATTCTACTATCTCCAGTCTTTTATGGAAACGGAAAAACACAACTGGTATTCTATTTCGTGTAGGTAACTTGGAGCTTGTTATCCTTTTCTTTCATTAATAATAGAAGCTTGTGGCTAAAGAAGACCTCTAAATCTTGGGATTTCAGGCATTTATAGAAAATAAAGGGCGTACTTTTGGTTATATAATAACAAGCGAGTTTTTATTTTTGTTTTAACTACCTTCATCCAAGGTTATGTTTCTAGGCCTGAGTTTAGTTTTCCTATTTTTAGCTTTCGTGTGGGTTTTTGCAATTGTGTAATCAAGAATAGTTATACAATCTATGTGTAGTGCATTCACTTTGATTGATTATTTTTCGTATTACGAAAAATGTCATTAATGTTAATTTTCATTCAATCAAGCTTTCATTAATGAAATTTAAACTATATATTAATAAAACTGCTTAATAACTTAATTACAGATATTTATCTTATAAATTTTATCAATATTTTTGGTTATTTGATGCTCAGAATAATTAATATTATAAAAATCAATGCAATAATCATTTTTATTTTTGTTTAATTTAATTTTTCCGATTAAATATTTGTGAATAGCTTCAGATTGTTCCTTTTCTTAAGATATCCTGTTCCTTTCTACCTATTAATAAAATTTTATGAAATTAGCTTAATTTTATATAGAGTTAAAAAATTTTTACCGAGTTCTTTAAAAGTTTCCTTGCATTCGTTTTAATAAATGATTTCTTTATATTTACTGAGTGTGAGAGACAGCTACATTAAACAATTGAATTGCATTTTTAATTCCAAGCCTTTTATTTTAAAAAAATGTCTCAAAGACTCATAAAGTTCTAGTATATATATATATATATATATATATATATATATATATATATATATATATATATATATATATATATATATATATATACGTTCTAGAACGTATATTTATGGGTATTTATCGAAAAGGTTATAACTTGAATCTGTTTTAACATAAGTAAACCATTTGGATTTTGTAATTATTTAATGACATTCACTATTAGTTAAGCATATTAAATAAAGCCTAAAAATGAAATATGTAAATGTGAATAAAAAAATCATTAGGCAATTTCTTGCAATAATTACAATGCTTTTATCTACGTACAAACAAATGCATTGTTATTCAGACGAATGATTCAAAATACTTTTTAGTCGTTTTTCTTCTTCTCTCTGTACATAATTTCTGTCCACGTTTTCTGTCAACGACAAACTCCTAAACGCACATCACTAAAATATTTAAAATATAATCGTGAAATATTTTTTGCATTATAATTCTAGTGAAGTTTTCCATTTAGCTTTCCTTCTGAAATATTAAAACCTTCGTTCCAGTTTCATTACTGTCTGCCGGTTACGGGAGTAATCACGCCGGGTTAACTGCTCCCATATTCTTGTATTATTAAGGACGTTATGGAGAATTAAAGTCAGAGCGAAGACCAAAAAATAAATAAATAAATAAAATAAAAGAAAGGAATGAGGGAAACAATTTTGGAATTTGAGTTGATTGCAATCTGTAGCTGGAGGAGATTTGCGAGATTAGATTTAGAAAATGAAGAGTGGGAAAGAAAAAAAGATCCCCCCTCAAGATTACGTTGTGGTCATTACCTGCTTTCGGAACATACCCCTCTATAGCTGATTATTATTTTCCGCCGAGGAATTTTTGTGCTCACTGTTTCTATTTTTCTGTAGAAAAGATAGAGACAAAAATTTTAAAATAGTTGATATAACAACACTTTAAGGCACTAGAAAGAAAATTTATTTTTTGGTAAATATGAAGAATATGTTAGTTTCTTTTATAAAAATTATTTTTATAACAAATCTTTCGTTCATTAATTTTTTATATAATTTTTTATTTGATGAGCATTTAATACAAACTATTTTCTATATTTTAAAGTAATAAGTACATTCCCTCACAAAAAATACTGCTACTTAATACAAATATGTAATTATATCTATACTTCTCTGACAGAAAAAAATGAATCAATTATTAAAATGTTGAGTCTAATCTATTTATTTATCAGTTTTACAATCAAAAATGAAGAAAAATTAAGCCATAGTTCATAAAGATTTGATACTTTTTATATTCCGTTATTAAACGTAATATTGCTGCTATTTAAAATGTGTAGTTATAATTAGAAATCGCGTTTATTCTTACTGTTTGATTAGAATCTTACATATAAGCAATTATTTTACTGCTTTTTCTTCCAAATAAATATTTTAACCAACTTATTAATAATTAACATTTTATAAAAGTACGCAAAATTAGAAAATATTTACGTATCAATAATTTATTCATTTTAAAAATTGAACTTCGTGAAGCAAGCGTATCAATTATATAATAAGATATTTAACAGTAAATTCTCATTATATGTTCAAAACACACTGCTGGCTTTAAAAATGTTATAATAGGAATGTAATATGCGCTATGCATATAAAATTTATATAATTAGGAACAGATTTTGTGTTATTCAAACGAATAGCTTTTCAAAGCATACATGCGAAACAAGCAGAGATTAATTGTTTATATCAACAAACTGTACTGCAGATTCTCACATGAACTGCACTTGAAAGATATTTTCTAGCGAAAAGTTGTATCGAAAATTCATGTAAGAAGAAATATTGATTACCATGTTCTTGACTTTGAATAGAGATCGGATTGCATATTGTTATATTACTAGTCCCATCAGTTGACAAACCCATAGATGTCTGCGGAATCGATGAAATTAGTTATATGGTACGCCGTTTTGAATCTCAAAGGCTTGTTATCTCTAACAGAAATTGTAAGCTCGTAACGCTAACGGATCGACCAACGACATTATGGTTTGAATCAAGAAATACAGTCATTGGCAAAATAAGTGCTTGTACGACATTTGCAGCAACATGCATTGTAAGTTCGGCAACTTTGGTTTTTGGTTAATCTTGATGGTTTATCATAGATTAGAAGTATTTCCAATAGTATGATCAATGATGAACTTTTAAGCAGAAATGGCTTGATGAATTTTAAGATGAATCGTGGTGCCGTTTCACATCCTTTTGGTAGAATGTACACTGCAAAAATGCATTCGACATTGTCATATTGCTCCATAAACTGGAGTGATGGTAGAAGGTTTTATGGGGTATACATTTTGGTAATCTATTTTTTACTTTGATGGCACTTTGAAAACTGTTACATTACTATTGTATTTTCGCTCGCGACTCTACACTATTCAAGCCTATCATCATTATCATCTAGATCGTCATGATAATGAATTTATAAGAATCTCATCATCATCATGGTGCATCTTGCATCTAGATTAGCACTTTCTTCTGATTTCTTCTTGACGTAGAATGTCTGGTCTGTGATTGCTAAGTGACTGTCTGTCACCATATGGTAATTCGATGAACTGTAGCATTGCGATGCTGATGCATGGGCAGTATATCTGTCGTCCAATCTCTGTTTGGCTCTATTAATGAGCATGCAAATGCTGCCAGAATTGGTTGTTCTAGCTAGTGATTTTTCAGGGTCTAAACTTTTAAATTTCTTGAAGTTGAATCACTAGTTATTTCAAATTTAATTTTTCTAATATATGTTATTTGCATTTCTTTCTGCTGTAACAATATTAGTGACCAGTATTTGTATTTAAATTAAATGTTAGTATTTTAAAGACTGAAAAGATGCATTAAGCAGAATAAATATTGTAAAGTTAAAATTCAAGTCATAAATCTTTTCTTGTTTAGATGTTTTTTCCTTCATAACGTTGGGTTTAATTTGTAAGTGACTTTTGGAAAAACTTTTTTATTGAATTCAATTCCACCATTTTTAATCCTTGAGGTAGAGTCTTATTATTTAAGATTATAAATCATCATCATCATCATCACTGAATTCTGAATGTGTATTTTGTTTTAGTTAAGTCCTGAACATAATTTTCTGAACATTTTGCATTGCCTCATTTTAATTTTATGCTAATTTGTTTACTTTTCTGTCACTTAATTCACTTTGTAGAATTTAAGCCTAATATATTAGGTTAGGGAAGAAGTAATACATAAGATTTTCAGTAGAAAGCTGTAGTAACCTCATAAAGTATCGATCAAGTAATTGCAGATTTATGTTCGTGAAATGGTGACATTTACTTTAAAAAAAATTTTTTTTTTTGCTCTCTTTGTTTGGTCCATTCTTGTATGAGTTAAAGAGTGTTAAAAATGGAATTCACTAAAAAGAAAGTTCGGCACATTATTTCTTTGATAAAGGTGGAGATTATGCGATTGAAGTATTGAATGGTATTTATGGAGTCCTGATACTTAAACAACCAGTTACGTGCAACTTTGGTATCATCCATTGAGTTTAAGTCTTTTTTATGTTAAAGGTGCACCTCGTGCGAGTACATCGCCGTCGATAAAATATTAAAAATTTTCAAACCTGACCATTTGTTAGCAGTCGTAGTATCATCCAGGACCTTAAGATCGACCTTAAAACAGTTTTAAACTTCTTGTGCTAAGCGAATCCAAAACAAGTTATATAAAGTTCACGTAAAAAAAATTTCTTTTTTCCCCAACGAATGTGTGTGTGCTCGTGCAAAAGTTTTACCCTAAATTATACATTATTTATTAGTGCAATTATAAACTTTATAATGTGTGTTTAAGTTATATATCAAAATATTATTCTGCAATTTATATTTCATATATATATATTTGACCTGTTATATTTATTTATATTATATTTCTTATGTATTTATTTATTTGACGCCAGAAGAAAGTTCGTTGTAGATGAATAAATTACAATTTATATTATAACTTCTAACTGTAGCTGTAATTTATCCATTTACACTAACACGTATTTAATTAAATAATTGAGGTGTCCTGTATTTTTACTGCAGAGCCTCTCATTCAGATCTCGACTGCAATCAGCAAAAGACGCCCCAACTATAATAAAGTGGAAAACGTTTGCTGTTGAAAGGGAGAGTTCGACTACAACAAAGAGACAAACGGCAGTGACAATCATCATTGCTCAACAATGGTGAGGCTGCCAACACAATATTGCACCCACTTCCGTTGCGGTTGTCGCCAGAATGTCAAAACCTTGAGCTTTCCCTTTCAGTCGGTGTCGGCGTGCGCAGGAAGCTTGGGGTGCACAGGAAGGAAACGCACGCGTTAGGTCATTTCCACGAGGGGCATAGAAAAAGGGTATGGCGTGATCTCGACCCCGATTTCTCGTTTCGAGCCACTTTTGGAATATCACACCAACAGAATTATTCAGGTTTATTATACAATGTCTCTATTATCTAATTTCCTTTTTGTGTGCTAGGCAAAAGAATGAGAACTCAAGGTTTGATGTAATTTCTGGAATATTTGTTTCATGTAATTAAAGTATTGCATTCTATTATTCAATCGGTATTTCTAAAGGTCATTTTATAAATAAGTAGTGACATTATTTCATAAATTAGTTTGTTTTTTTTTATAAGAATATTTAATATGGTACACATTGTCTTTTTTATTCGGTTTAAATTATTATTTGTTGTATTTCCAAGAATTTTTTGTGAATACATAAAAACAATACTTTTGAATAGAAAAATTAACATACTGAGATGTTTGAAGAAATTGCTCCCTTGTGGTATGTAATTCTTCATTTGAGACTTTTTTTTTTACATAGTTTATATCAAACATGAAACTGATCACTGATTTGAATATATCCTCTTGAAGATCTGAAATAAATATTAATGTTTTCGTTTTGTTTATTATACCAATTTGACATCAGTTTTTCTAAAGCTTTGTGGTGTGATAAAATTATAGAAAAATATTAATTCTCTAATTATTGCTTTAAGAGCCTGCTAATGTATACTTTTTTCCTATGCTTGATAAGTATGAACTGCATGAGCTGCACTGCAGCGCAACTATCTTGCTGCCATTCACGTTTCTCCAAATAAGTATATTCACTTTGTATCTTAAGAAATCTTACCATTGAATTGAACTCTTTCCTGTGCACCAACAATAGCTGTCCGTGGATTTCTTGCATACTAGCCATCAATATTGTAATGTTTAAAAGTTAACGAGCATCCATACAGTAGGTCGCTGACTTAACTCCCAACATTTGAAACTTCTTGTCGGACAGCATCATTGTCTTAACAACTTCATTTATACCAATTCTTAATACTACAATAGCAGCGCAACAATTTATAGCCATCTTGTATCTCCTAACATTTGACTATTCATCTAAACTCCTTCCTGTCCAACATTTGTTCCATGGATATGTATTCCAGTCAATATTATCTCAGTAGTAGTTCCATAATTATAATGGCGATTACCAGTGCAGCTATAACCATCAAAGATTACCAGCCATCGTGGAATTTAAGAGATTTAGTCCTAGAAGTGCCATATATAAACAGTTTTTAATCTTTCAACGTAGCAGAAAAATGTTGTAAGCAATGATTTTCTTTAATATGTCAGAAATTTTCTCAAAACACATCCATAGTTAAATTTGATCACTTAAGTTATTTTTAAAGCTTTCTATTTTTTTTCAACTTTTGTGTTTCATAAACTAATTTATAGATTAAGATTTAACTGATTCAGAAAAAATTAAATTTCCTACTTCTCAATGAATTTCGTTTACTTAATAATTCTAAAACTAGGGTTTATAATTTAAGTGTAGGTTTATGTTTATTATAGTAGAATTAATGGAAAAGTGTTAATTCTTAAATTTGTTAATTATATTAAAAATAATAGTATGCTTTCATTATGTACTTGAATTTTAAATTTCGTATTTCTTTCCTTAAAAATGTGAAAGATATAATGTATATAATAGTGAAATATTTTAATCTTGTTTTTCAGTTTATTCTAATTTCTTGGGAAACGATAGTCTAATTTTAAATAATAAAATAAAATGTGTGAGTACTACATTAGGTAAATAAATACGAAATTTAACTAATTTCCTTTTAAAATTTATCTTATTAGTGGTAGACGACTGACCTAATTTTAGAATTCGAGAAGCTACATAGATCGGCTATTTTGATGTATAAAAATTTCAAAATGTAATAATAAACAGGTACGACAGATAAATCCAGTGTTTTTTTCATTTGCTCCTTAAAATATTGTTGTTTCTATTAATTATATATCTGACAACAATTATTTCTATAATGCACATGAATGAAAAATGTTTCACAAAAATGCGGTGATTAATAGAAAACATAGCACATATGATGTTTTTATTGGAAAATTCGTAAAATCTAATTTAGGGAAGTTTGAAAATATATAAATTCAGTTTAATTTCGCGTTAAATAAATTGGCCTGTGTTTTATGCTACTACTGTACATTTTGATTAACTTTGTTGAAATTATGATTATTGATTGAAATTAGTGTATTAATAACATTTCTCAAAATCTAATTCATTGGCAATATGTAGCTCCACCTATTGGTCACATATATTACTAATTTTAGAATTTCAGAATAAAATATTTACGACTTTTTCTGTAAATTTCAAATTATTTCTAAATACTGAAGTTTATAATATGTGGTCACTAAAGCCTTGTTATAGTGTTGGAATTATTCCTTCAATGTTCTACTTTTGTGGTGTAATGAATATTTTAAAAGAATAGATTCTATTAAAGAATTTTCGAAAATTATGAACCATTTTCAGTTTTTTCAATTGATGGTAAAATAAATTTTATGAAACCTTGCATATCTGTTGCTGTTACTGAAGTGGTATACTTTTTTCGTTCCTATGGGATCGGTTATTGTTCGAATTCAAAGCAAAACAGATAAATCGATATTGTACTTCTTCCATTCAAGTTACTTTTTCGATATTTTACCAGGACTTCATCTCCGATTGTCACTAGTCTCCATCTACTTCCCTATTCTTTCATAAATATTTTGATCCCAGACTAAAAATGTATAAATTAACTGTTTACGCAATGCATGTGTGTGTTGCTTCTATTGTAGATCTTATTTGTAAAACAATAACTGTGTCTGAAAGCTTACATTGTTGAAAATAATTGATTTTTGTATTGTACTAAGGCAATTATGGAGAAAATTATTTTAGTACCTGTTAGTTAAGATAATGTAACGTATTGTAAAAGTGTTTCCTTCAAAGAAAACAATTAGAAATTTTTTGGTTTTTGTAAACATTTAATATTTTATCATAAATGGTTGTTTTATATTGTAATAGTAATGGAGTATTGTAATAGAAAATAGCAATATTTATGTAAATTCCTAATATAAGAAAGTAACATCTCGTTATTTCTAGTTCAATATTTCTAACATTCATTGTCTCTCCATTTAAATTTCACATTATTTCTTTTCTAAAACTTAATGTTTCAAGTAAAACGATATCGAACAAAATATTTCAAATGTACCATTGTATAGCAAACTATTTTATATATTAAAAAATTACCTCAAGTTTAGCCTTGTTATGATAGTATCAAATAAGAAAAATAAAATTTTTTAAATACAAAATGTTTATGCATTTAGATAAATTAAGTTTAATTGATGTAAATTAACTTTTTCTTAGAAATCTTCTAAGAGTATCTTCAAAAGACCATCTTTAAAGACAGGCTTTTACCTCATATGTTTCCATCAAATTAACATTTATTTTGAATTAAGTTAGAGTCTGTCATTAGGTTAATTTGAAAGAGGATTATAATCATAATTCTAGCTATTGATTGACTTAATTAGTTAGAAAAGTGTTTTATGTTCTATTAGCGATCATTAATTATTGACTTTTTTTCCACAAAAGTGATAACGATCAAAGACGCTTGGTGGTGTGCGATTAAATTAGCATATTGCTAAAATGAACGCGAATACATTTTGGCAGAATATGTAATTTTTCAATCAATAAAATGCAATTCATTTTCAGTATTTTAATAATTTTATTAAAATTATATTCATATAAAAGTAAGTTGCATTACTTAAATATTGCATGCAATTCATTGTAATGATTTTCCTAGTTTAATTTTCCATCAAAACAAAATTTTAGAATTTTAATTCATAAAGCAACATGTATAACATTTGCAAGAAACTTTCGTGCATTTTGTGAAATGAATTCGTGAAATTCATGTTTTCATTTATTTATTATTTTTTTTTTATTGAACTTTGAGGAAAAATTTTTTTTATAAAAATCTATGAATGACAACAATTTTTAATTTATAAAACGTAATGCAATCTATTTGGAAGTTCCCAAAACCTTTTAATGCAATAAAATACAATTTGCATTTTTTTTTCATACTTTTGAATAATTTCATAGTCTTTATAGAAATAAAATCAAGTTTGCAAAAACTTTCAAGCATTTATTTAACAAACGATTTCGTAGAAGTTTTTGTTTCTTCACTTCAAGTCCTTCAATTATGAAAACGATTCTGGAGAGAAAATACGTAACAAAGAAAACGATTTGAGTAAATATCTTTTTTAACACCTGTCTAAATTATTTTTTTCTAAATGTGCTTGTGTAAGTAAACATCGTCCTCGGAATATGTGTATGTACTCATTTTTCTTTTCGCATAAACTATCTACCGCCATTTACAAACAAAAGATTCCTTTGGAAACGAAGACAATTCTATCTTCAACATTGTATCTCTAATAGACATAAAATTACTTTCTTGTTAAAAAAGCATGCTTAATGATGCGACCTTGACTCTCTCTCTCTCTAAAAAAGCAATTCCCACAATATTCCTAAAGTAGTATTACGTCAAATCTTTTTTTCATGTCGCAACTTTTGGCACTTTCAAGGTTTTAAGTAACTTTCACTTGGCAAAAAAGGGGATCATTTTCTACTTTTTTTCTTTACATCCTATTGATGTTTCTTATCGTTCCTTTTTTTTATATCTTTTTTCATTTCTCGTTTCAACGTATCCATGGAAAATCCGTTGATTTTTGTCATTAGTTACGCCTCTAGCAGTTGATTATGTCTTCTTATATCCATTCCATGTAATTTTTCTCTCGTTTAGAACAAGTTGGAACCTAATGGTAAAGAAAAGTTTACTATAAGCTTTTAGTGTTGTCCGTTTTCATTTATTATCTCAAAATATAATGCTAAAAACACGACCTAAAGTGAAATCATTTCATACATTTTGGAACTTGTTTCTTAATCCCCCCCCCATTTTCTATTTTTTGCAACTTTCTTTTTCTACTTTGACTTGTCTAGTTTCAACTAAATTAAGTAATTTTTTTTCAAATTTTTTCAGTAACATGAATTATTGTATATGTGTATAAAAGTGTGGTGAAGAGTACGTGTTCTAAGTATACTGTATAATTATCATGGTTGAAGAGGACAGGCTGATATAACCTCTATTTTTTTTTTTCATGATTGTGTTATATTAAACAAACAAAGGTTATACTCTTATACAAAAATTGTTTTTAGTTAGATGCATGGCATGTAAAAAACATTAAAGCTATAAGGATCCGGTGTTATTTTAAATGAGTAAATTAATTTAGTTTCTTTATTTGAATTATTTACCACACTTTCTATTTATAGCAGAGTATTAGAAAATTTTCCAAAAACTTCTTTGTTAGAAATAATATTTTTTCAAGATCAAGAGTGTGTCAATCAATAACGGGAAGGAATCACTGAAAAAAAAACTAAATTCTTTGATTTTTTTTTTTTTAATTTCAAATTTTTATTTTTTACATTACATACTAGTATAATTAATTGAAATTCCACTATTATGCTTATGATACTAGACAAAATATTTACATCTTTATAGTTCCCATAACAATTGATTATCTTTAGCATTAAAAATGGGATTTTACATGATTTGCAATTTTAGTTAACGAAAATATGACTAACGACCGAGCCAGAAAAGAAATGTTTTTAAGAACTTAAAATTTATAAAGCATTCTTCTGCATGAAAAAATATAAATTAACAACCTTTTCGAAATTTTTTGAATTTCGTTAACGGAAAGTAAAAAATTTTTTCTTTTTTTCTTGTACTAATTTGCATTTTTCGTTTAATTGTTTTAAAAGAAAAAAATATAAATTTAAGAAAATCTATTTTGCTTTCTAAAAAAAAAATAAAATAAAATAAAATAAAAAAATTACATCTTTTGCCGTATTACCATTAGTGAATAAATAACTATTATTGATTTAATTTTGTTGTAAAGCAAACGCTTTTAAACTTTTTAGAACAGAGAAAGCAAAATATCCTCTTCTCAAAGTTCTAAACAAAAATTACTACTTTTTATAAAATGATTCATTTCTCCGATATTTTTTTCTTTTATTTAAAAAGTGATAGTTTCTCCACTCAAGTTATAATCCTCTCGAAAAACCGGATATTAAAAAGGAATTTCTCAAACATTTTAAATTTATGCCTTAAAATCATTTTTTTAAAAGTCGTTTTCCCTTTTTCTTTTTCTTTTATTTCTTAATTTCATTCATAGCTCCATTCATCATGGGAAGAATTCTCTAGTAAAATGAATTGCCTTTCGCTCTTTCGTAATTTATTACAAGTCTTCCATTTATCACGACTTATTTAACTGACAGAGTTTGTTCACTAAATTCCATTATGTTCCCTTGTTGTGCTAGTGAAATAAAAATAGGAATCTCATCAGTCAGCCATCGCAGAGAAAAATTCTCATCAATTCTTTTGCACTTTTTTTATTGCTTTCTTTTTGATAAAACATTTATAAGTTTCGCGGCATTTCTTATTCCCAATATGATTCTAATGACGGATTTTCTTTTAGATCCCCCGCCCACCAGTTATTCTATCTTGATTTTTAGTTAACAAGATTTGCAGTTTCGCATTTGAATTAAAAGTATGGGTATCATTAATTTTAGAAACTTGTCTTCTAATAAATAATATATTTGGAAAAACAGACTTTAGTATTGTAAGATATTTCCTATCATTTAATTAATCTGATAAAAAGTAATAATTTAATTATTTAAAAATGATTTATTGTGCAAAACAATGTTTCTTTTGTTTAGAAAATGCTTAAATAATTAGTTTTGGCGTTATTCAAGCACAAAAATAATGTTTTCAATTCGATAATATTTTATTGCTTGCCTATAAAAGAAATTAAAAATTATGCATCTGGAAATTTTCATTAAGTTTTAATAAATACGATCGCTTGGTAAGTAGTTTGATATTTAATGAAACACTTAATGCCTATCTGGAAAAATTTGTTTGAGAATTTTAAACGAAAAACATTTTATTATTTGAGGCCCTAGATAATTATGTAATGCTATTGAAGTTGATAATTAATAATTTCACATCCGTTTATGAGACTATAATTATTCAGTAAAAAATTTTTTTTACGTCGCTGAATTTTAATTATAAATAGATTAACAATAAATAAGTTTGAATTATACAAAATATTATAAATTAGATCATAATTTCCAATTTCTAATTACTTTCGTAATTTAGAAAATGAAAATTGCAGGAGAAATTAATATAACTTTCTTGGTCTTAATTTAAATGAATATAATCAAAAGTTTAAAAGTAGGGCTATTGTCTCAGCTTTTCCTTCATAATTTTTGAAGCTATACTTATTTATTTTTAAAAATGCATTGCATACTTATGAATTTTACTAATTTTCATTGTAAGAAATTAATTTTGATAAATTTATTACATCTTTTAAATTAACTATTTGGCATCTGGTTAGTTAGTTACATAACTAAAATATCATATTGTTACTTTTGACATGATTACTTTATAATCACTAAAGTATGCTTAAAAGTAAAATTTCTATAAAAGAACATTACTTTAAAAAATGTGCAGCAGTAAAACCAAATAACTGTCATTGCCACTGGTGAATTTTTTTTTTTTTTCAATCTTTGAGTTTAACTCAGATATAAAGCGTTAAAGATAGTAATTACAAATCAATCTTGAAAATTTTTGTACTGACCATTTTAAAGAGAATGCTAATCTCTTTAAAATGGTCAGTACAAATATTTTAATTCCATGTAGTTAAGGAACAACTTTAACCAAATATTAAGCGCCAAATCTGGCACTCCCCACGAACTTTTTAGGGTTGCTGTTTCTTATTTTGGTGTTGCCAATTTAGGTTTTTTCAGCTTTTAGGTTTGCTGTTGTCAAATTTAGTATTTTCTTGTATTTTGTACCATTTTTTGAGTTTTTTTTTAAAAGTTTTTTTTGTTATTAATTATTTGTATTTAGCGAGAATCCATCTTGGCGAGAAAAAAAGTCGCCAAATTTCCGATTTGGGGGTGTATATTAAAGTAGTTCCGTAGTTAATGTAGTAATTTCTTATGGAAATTTACTAAATCCTTTGTAGAAATTTTCGTCATATCATTTAATTATTTTTTCTTATGCTTTTCATATACAATGCTTCTCAATCGCTTAAAGTTACGGAATGAAATATATTATACATATATAAACATTTTACCTTAGGCATTATACAGTTTTCAATTGTCTTTATTTCTGTTTTCGGTATCTTTGTTTTGTTTTTTTAATTGTTGTATATAATAAATTTTACATAGATAAATTTTCATTTATTTTTTCTATGTAATTGTTTCAAATTATATATTTGCAAATGTATTCTATTTTCAATTATACCAAATTTCAAATATAGTATATGTTCGGTGAATGTAACTTAACTTAAAATATTAGAATTTCATAAAAAAATTTTATTCTTTCAGAGTTCTTTCTCTCTTTTAGGCATTTAAAATTTTCAGACTAATAACTTGGCAACTCTACATATTGTTCTCCCTTTACGTCAATGAAAAAGTTCTTCAGCCATCGTTGGCATCGTTTTGATTGTACCTACGACGGCTTTTCCGAAATGATGGATGTTCGATAATTACCTTCCTGTACGCCTTCATTTGGAGCCTGCTTATTCGGCTGTCAAACTCAAAAGCCCTCTTGTCCTAAGAGATTGCCATATTTTCAGCCCTTTCCTTCCACGAAAATCCTATTATACGATTGCGAGCTTAATTTATTGACTGTCAAGACCGAGCTCTTTTAAAAGATTTTCGCATAAAAATACTCCGTTTTCAAAGAACTAAATGCATGTGGCCCGCTATCATAGAGAGCTACTGTGAGAAATCGATGCTCGTGCGAAATAATATCAAAGCCTTGCCAACTGTGCCATTTCTACACTTTTTTATTCTTTCTTTTTTTGTAGGGGTTATTTTCGGATAACAGTCTGGGTTCCGAGTCCTCTATTGGAGTCGTGTTTAATCTCATTTCCTCAGTGTTGATTCTGCTTAGGGATTTAGGCTTCTAACGCCACCATCTTGTGTGTTTACGCTTGGTCAGCGTTCCAGTCAGAATCACCCGAAAGCAATTTGGCGATTTTTTTTTTTTAGGAGAAGCACTGGTGATTTTAACTTGGCTGAAAGTTGTTGACTAAGATTATTCTATTTTTTTCGTGCATTAATCGAAGAGAAAAAAAAATAATGTGTGCCCTCTATGAAGCTGTATCCCTTAGATTTTAGATTGATATGTGACTGACATATTTCTAAGGATGATCGAAGAAATGTGTATATTTTTGTGTAAATAACAAATTTATTTCAAAATTCGCAGATTGTATTCAAAAGATTAAAGTACTTTGAACTAAACGAACGCTGCATATTATATGATGCCAAATAATATTTTAATATCATTTGAAAATTACTTTATTTTATCATCATTTATGTAATGTTCATCATTGTGTTATTATATTCAGATAGACTTCAGGTGATAATTTCTAGTTGTGCTTAATTATTTCACTTAAAATCTCTCAAAAATTTGCTAGCAGTAGAGTTTTAAAAAAATATAATAAATTGAGCAAAAAGCAAGATTAATTTTATTGTTAATAAACATGTTTAAATGGCTAGATAGGCAATGTATAATAAATGAAAATATGAATAACGTAAAATATATACTTTTAAATAATTATGAGACATTTAGTATTTAGTTTTTTAAAATAATTTTTATTTTTTTATTTACTTTTTATTAGTTTTTGAAAATGCTTACAAAATTAGTGTTTTGGTTAAATATCAGTTCATTTTAAAATATCTTTTAAAATGAGCTGATATTGTAACAGAAAAATATCTGCTCTCTAACATATACAAATTTGATATGAGGATACAAATTATATTTGAGGTGAAGCAAAATTATTTATTTATTGGAAAATTCGTTTTTTAGCTTTGTCAAAAATATAGTTACAATTTGCTTCAATTCCTTCAATTTGCTTCCAAAAACCATAATTCTTTATTACTTTATTAATCCGTAGTTTTAACCACATTAGCTGCAAGTTATTTATCTGACTGATATAGAGAAACGCATAGCTTATTTGTTTGTGATTAATTTTAAAATCAAAGATAGAATTTACATTTTTTAAATCGTAGACTAAGATCACTTTTATTTTGGTTTATCGATCTAGAGAGTTTTTAGTTACTATTCTTTCTTTTACGTATCATCCAGGGGAAAGAGAAAAAGGAATTTTCGATAAAAATCCTTAGATTTCGTTGAAAACGGAAGTATTGCAGAAAAAAATAAATGAATAAAAGAAATCTGAAATTCTTTTTAGCTCTTTGTCTTTTCAAACACTAAAAAGAAAGGAGGGAAAATATTGCTTTGCCCAGATTTTCGGATATCACCCAATAGCTTTGTTAGAAATGATTTTCTTTTCTATTATTTATAAGTCCTTCCACATTCCTCTTCCAGGCTTGATATATATCTATTCTTTCTAACTTCGGGAAGGACCGCAACTAAAATAAAGTCCAGGTTGTTCTCGTTTTTCTTGGAAAACGGCAAAATTGGATTCAGGCTGCTATGATTGGTTTGCTTCCCAGACACATAAGAGAACATAAATAAAAATGTTGACAAAACAGTCGTTTGTTTCAACAAGAATTTCGAAAACGATTTTTTCCCTCTTACTCTTTTAACCATCTATCATCTGAAGAAGGTAACCCTTGACTTTAAAAGCTTATTTGTTGTAAACGTGAATGGAAAAGAAAAATAAAACTGTTTTAAATTTGAACTTTTCTTTATTTCTGAATTTTATTATGAGTCATGTTTCGAATTTCAAATTTACTACAAACTTTTCGAATTTTGTTTCAGATGAATGATATTTCATTATTTGAATTTAATAGAACTAAATTAAATTTTTTTCTTTTTACATCATTTAAGTCATTAACTAAGTCTTCTTGTGAAATATGTAAATTATATAGCATATTAATAAGCCTGTGCAATATATATATATATATATATATATATATATATATATATAAAATAAATTAAGTGAACAAATTTATTAAAGTTGAAATTCTCTAACTCGGTATTTTTATATTATGTATTAATAAATTGTAAATTTTTTTATTATGGATTATTATAATGCAGTATAACTATATAGTTTGTAAATTTAAATTAATTATGTTAAAGAAATCTACTAATTTTTGTTCTATATGAAACGCGAGTAACTTCAATAAAATAGTATTTTTGAATGTTAAGTTTTGATGCATTTTCTAATTTACTTCAATAAAATAAAATGTTTTCGGGACTTTTCCTGAGAAGAAAATGAACATTTGTAAATATCCGGTTTGGGCGTTCACAGAACGTGAAATCGTGACAGCATCATTACCAACGATTTTGGGGAAGAGAATGAAAATTGCATTTTCCGAAATATAAAAATAATGAATATTAATGATTCATTTAAATTCATGAGCATAATCAACATAAATTTGTATGAGAAAGTAAGCTATTAATTAAGAAGTGCCATCAATTTTATTTAGTTTGAGAGAATCTTAGAAGCGGTAAAAATACACGTTGAAAGAAGTATAATGTTCGTTCTATTTTGAAAATTTGTTACATTTGCATTTGTATATATCAACGGAGAGAAAATGCTTAGATTTTTTTCCAGTAATGAATTATTTGTTTGTTTCTTTTTTAAATTATACTTAGAAGAGTTATAAACGCTTACGAATACATATTCCGGGATTCGAGGAATTGTAAGTTCGAGTGTGTTCCATTTCTATGTTTTTTACTTCATTCGAAAAATATCTTTTTATTTTGATGGATTCAGATTTTGGCGAAACTTTCCAACGTGAATAACTGCACTTTTATGGTTAAGTTTCACATTCGAGATGAATAAATTAAAGTGAATTTATGGTACAAATCTGTAGTCATCGTTTGCAACGGGGTCATGGAGATGAATAGAGTACAAATTTCCTCGCTTCATTTCAGCACCTCCGAAGAACAGAACAAAAGACATTCTATGTAAATGTTTTGTACGGGTACATTTAAGATTATGCAATTTTTATTCTTTACTCGCAAGCATACTTTTCCTTCGAAATCCCAGCATTGTGAAGGCATAATAGCATGCACAGCTCAACGCATAAATAACAGAATTAAACGAACACAACTCGTTGAAAAACAATCGCAGACGAATTCTGGCTTTTGATGCCACAAAATAATGCTTCTTGATTGGAAAAATACAGTAAGCATGAGATCACGAAAGGAACATTAATTTACCAAGGGGCATTTTATTTTTCCTATTTCCATTGAGGAACGAATTAAATAGGCTTCAAATTATGAACCAATTTTTCTATTTTTGTTCTAGAGGTGCTGTTTTTCAAAATTACAATTCATTTAACTTCCGTCGTATTATAAATAAATCATTCTAATAAAAAAAGTTATAATAGGAAAGCGAAAGCTTATGAAAATGGGGGGAAATGTTAGGAATTTAAATTTATTTGTGTTTTTTGTACATATGCGAATATCATAAGTTTATTAGAAATATTTTATGTACTTATGACGTAATGCAGTTATAAATTGATAGGATGGAAATAATACTTAATATGATTTTTATTGTTAAATTACTAAACCTATAAAATTCCAGTGGATATAAAAAAAATCTAATTAATTTATTTAACGTATTGAGTTAATAAAATTATTAATTAATTAATTTGATTAAAATGATAAAAACTTTAGAGCTCTTATTGAAATAAAAATATAAATATATAAATGAAAACTACTAAAACTATATAAATATAATAAGCATTAAAAAAATGTATGAAACTTAACCTACATTTTTTTTTCTTTTCGATTAATACCTTTTTGCCAAAGTCCATCAAAATAACAGAATATTTATGACTGACCTAATCAGATAAAAGTAACTTCTTTTTATCTAAGTTAGTTTAAAAATTTACAAAGAATATTCAAAAGTTACGAGATAAAAAAATTAAAACGAAAACTCTAAAATATTTATAAAATTTTAATTAAATATTTTAAAATTCATCATTGTGCTAAACTGGAGTAAAAATTCTAATATTAATGCATTTAAGTTAGAATTTAATGAAAATAGAGAAGTAAATAAATCACGAACATGATTTAGAAATTCCGAATATTTTTTGTGAAGATATTTTTTATGTAAGCAAGCAGAGCTTTTACGCCCAGAGAAAAATTTTCGATAAACCACCAAATATAAAATATATTTATACACACAATTAAGAATTTTGATTTTATATATAGTTCTAAAACTATTCCAAATAAATAGGAAATGTTATCCTGATACTTTTTTTATGTATTTACATTATTCCATTTTTGTCAAGCAAATTTACTTAATAAACCAAAATATAATTTTCATGCCTAATTACTGTACTTAATTTAAAGCTTCTCCAAATTAAAATTTTTTTTTAATATTTTTCATACCTAGATATGTTGCATTAAATTTTTTAGCTTAAGGAAATTAATTATTTTGAATTTCATGAAAGTTTTAGTAGAATTACTTTACCTTATATAATTCTTAATTTAATTAACATAACTTTCTTTAAACATTTCCTTTCTTAAGAATCGACATAAAATATTTGTATCATTGGTTGTAATCGTTTTTATTAGTGTATATGTCATTATGTGAAATGAAATGTTTTTAGGCTATTAAATCTTACAACAGATGGCTTAGAACTCTGAAAAAATGAAAAAAAATATCCAACAGAATTAAGAAATAAATTTTCGTGGAACACAAAACAGTGTAATGCAACTGTTATTCGACACAGCTGCTCTTAATTTTATTATTACTTTTTTGTTTTAGTTTTACCTACTGAAGCTTTAGCTCACATTTTCTTAAAAATTTTTTGTTCTTTATTCTTGAAGTAGCACATGATGCATTTATTTGATTGTTCATGTCTTAAAAGATTGTTCAATAGTGAAGGAAAAAATTGTTTTACGTTATTTTTGAATAACACGAATTTTTTGTTATATTTTTCTCTCGATTTGTATCTTTTTTTAAAAATTACTTTGTTATTTATCATTGTTTATCAAATATAGTGGGAATTGTATTTTTTCTTTGCAACAAAAATATTAGGGATGAATTAATTATTCGTATTTTATTACTTTAATATGTTTTATTAGAAGTAGAATTGTGCCAATTTTGCTAAGTAAATAGTTTAAGGATGGCTGTGTTTTTACTTAATATTCACTTTTATTAATATTCCTTTTATTTGCAGAAAAACTAATATTATTTTACATTTAGCTAAAATATCAAGTGCGCTACCTTATTTTACTAATTTATTATTTAGAATATCAAGTACGCTACTTTATTTTAATCTTGTATATTTTTATCCATTTGAACATGCTAATTTGTCATATTTGTTGCACATTATGTTTTATATTCAATTATTCCAAACAAGTAGTCAACTTCGGTAGTGAATATTTTAACAATTGTATTTTATTTTATTTATTTATTTTTTTTTTTTGTAAAATTATAATAAAAATTAATTATAAAAAAAGTGAATGTAATTAAGATTTCTCATAAACTGACTGCTTAATAAAAATAAATATATGAGCTTTGTTTTTCTCCGAAAATTCGCTCTATTTAACTATTTTGTGACTTCAAAAAGGATGACAAAAATAACAAATTTTCGTTTAAGTGAAAAGAAAAATTTTTTATAATAAAGTATTTGTGATTGTGATGAACATTATCGCGAGAAAAGTTAGACTTAAAAAAAACTTCCATATTTTCTAAACTAAGAAAGAGCAAGCAGTTTTTAAAAGCGTGCTACCGAGCGAGCCTGAATTTCTTTCTTCGTCTGAGATTCAATATATAAATAATATTCTTGAAGAGCTTCCTATACAAAAGAAGTGATGTCCATGGCTGCGCATTGTCCATTGTTTAAGCAGGAAAAAGGTAACCAATTTATGATTCTTTTGTGCAGCGTTTTGAGAGGAATGTTGACCAACTCTTCTTTTAAGGGTAACGCCCGGTAATTTGACTCCAAAGCGATTTTTAAATGGAGCGGTCAAACCAACAAGGGTTATCTGTTCGAGCCATCTTGGAGGGAAAATTCGATTACAGGTTAACATTTACATACTCATGGCTGTAGTGATTTGATCTGACATATAAGCTGCGTTTCTACTGCAATAAAATATATTGAATTCTATGTCTATTGTTTAGACGAAGTATTCTGTAACTTTGATCTTTTGCAATAAGTCTTCAAATTAATTAAAAGCTAATTGTTATTAATGGAATACGATATGTACAAACATGCTGAGAACAATGTTTTTATAACAGTTTTAAGATAAATAATTTATTTTAAAATCAATTTTATTACTTTTTTGAGTTGTATATTAGTAGTAGAACTTTTTATTTTTTGTAAATGTAGCAATTTTGCATAAGGATCTATAGCTAAACCAGATGCGTAAAACTTCTTTTATCTACACCTTTGTAATAATATTTTTGTTAAAAATAATTTTGTTTATTTATACATTTATTAGTAAGATATATATATATATATATATATAGCTAGTGATATATCTTTGATTCTTATGAGTGTAAGCGCCTCTCATTGTTGAATTGTGATTAATCGGTCACGGAAAATCAGCAAATGAACGTGGTGACAGAAATTAATTAGGTGACTCGTCGCGGCGTGCACATGAATGTACGACACCGTACCGTCTGTGACTCACGAAAGCGTTAATAAAATAATCTGACACACGAAAATGCTGGGAATCGTGTCATTAATCTGATTATTCGTCAGACGTTCGAAGAAATGACTGTTCTAAGGAATGGATTCCGGAAGTGGGTCACGTGTATTACTGTTAAGCAGTGATATTTTATTATTGCCGAGGAGAAAAAAAAATTGTGAGAAGAGAGATAGGTAACTTCAGAGAATATTTGTCATTTTGTGGAAAGTAGGTCAAACTGTACATTTTTCCGAATCCAGACTCAATTCTAAAAACCTTTGCAATCAATTATTTCAATGGAAAGTGACAGCATTTATTGGATGTTAAGAATGCAAATGAAAATTTTGTATCTTACCCATTTTTATTTGTATCCGGGGCTTAAAAAATTGATCCCGCTTCTTATTTCGAATTTCTTTGAAATAAGAAAAGGTTATTTATTTATTTATTATTATTATTATTATTTTTTTTTTTGTTAAAATTATTTCCAATAATTTATCCGCTTCCAAAGAATGAATTTTATTGAATGAAAATATATTTAGTTTGCCATAAATTATAAATTTTATATTTCATATTATTAAGTTTTGAGTATTTCTTTTTCGAATTTATCAACATTATTGAAATCTCATAGCATTGCCAAATATTGGAGATGCAACCGGACATAATGTCATCAAAAAAATTTGTTAATTTATTCTTTTTTAGAAATTTGAACGAATAATTTTTTTGGTGGCATGAATGGGGAAACTAAAAATATTAGATATATTTATATATAAGATAAATAAATAACAGTTAATTGATAAAAATTAGAAAATTTTAATTATTTGTACTTGGATATTTGCCAGAATGGCATTTAGACTTAGTGTTGGATTTGTGATAATACTTTTATACTAACATTTAAGCTATTTTCAGACAGATACAAACCATTAAATACCAATCAGCCATCCCAAAACTTAACATCCTTAATAATCTTAACTTAAACATCCTTAATCGGATTTTCAAGCTTTCACACGGAAACGAAATTTTAACTCCATTTAAAGGAAATTTGTTGTAAAATGCGTACATCAACATATTCTGTTTTACCTATACCAGTGCATGATAAATATAATAAAAATATATTATTTATGAAGATTAATAATAACAAATGTCATTTTCTAGGGAGATAAAGACAATTATAATCATCAAACTTTGAAATTAAAATTATAACATCGTAATTCATTTTTAAAACTTAATTATATGATTCCGTATTAAATTAGCAGTTTAATTAAAAAAAAATATAATGATTTGATAATGATAAGCAATTTGCAAAAATGTGGTAATAGTTACCATATTCCAGAGAGTTTTTCAAACTTTTTTATTTTAATTTTTTAAGATTTGACGCTTGTTTTAAAAGTGATTTACAAGCATTGCTCTAAAACTCAATCTCCGTGTCGTTTTTAATATCCGACAGAGGGCAGCACTTAAACACAAACAATGACGATAAGAGAATCAGCTGTTCCACGTATCTCGGCTAGTGACCTTGCCGGCTTTCTTTTTTGTGTGTAGGTCGTCTCTGAACGCTCTGTTGACATCGTAATTAAAAGGACACATTACACTTGTTTGTATTAAAAATAACAATATTCGAATCATGCACCGTAGCATTACCTTATTACGTACAAGAACTGTCTTGTGCTGGATTTGTTTTTTGACAAAAATTACTTTTGCCTTGCTATATTGCGTAAGACTGTTTTCTTTTTTTACTGTTTACTGTCTGCATTGGAGACATCT
Source organism: Latrodectus geometricus (assembly GCA_026290005.1). NCBI lineage: Eukaryota > Metazoa > Arthropoda > Arachnida > Araneae > Theridiidae > Latrodectus > Latrodectus geometricus. The sequence goes on along the minus strand of JAPDSC010003557.1, from coordinate 265,280 downwards.
TTATTTCATTATTCCTGTCAGCGATTGTCGGAAATGTTCCTTCCGCCATTATTGCATGCCTCATATACAAGCTATTTTAATAATTTGTTCTTAAAGGAAGTAACTGCTATGAAAATAAAAGGAAAAGTAAATAATTATTTTACAGAAGATTAAATAGAGTGACATTTTTGTCTTATACTTTGGTTTTATTCCGGTAATATTACTAGCATTTAAACTGATTTTTTTTTTTTTTTATTTTAGGAAATTTCTTGTTTTTATCATTTTTATCTTCAAATATTATTCATATTTTTTTCTGAAACAAGCAGTATTTTTCCAATTATATTTGGAAATTTTAATTTCCAGCCGAAATAAAAAGAAAAATATTAAAGCTATAGAAATATGGGGTAATTATAATGGAACAATGTAGCTCATTTTATTGATTTTAATCATGCATTATGGGTGAAGTTGGTTAATGATTTATCATCACAGTAATCTTCAGTGTAGCAGTTCTAGAGTTCGAGTCGTATTCCTGGAACAGATGTTTGTAATGATTTGGAATCTTTTACTTTAAATTGTAGGTTCTATCGAATTAACTCTCATGTGTGCAAACGTGGTTGCAGAATGATGTTGAATTCTATAAATATTGATAAGAACTTTTGTTGACAGAAAAATAATTCATTTTTTCTATAAATAAATGGCATGATGACGTCATTAGAATTTTTATGAAACCTATCTTAATTTTTATATTTGTTTCATCGACATTGCAAGTACGATTAGTAAATAATGAGCTTGAATTTGTCAAAAAACTATCACCAAGTTTTAGGCATACATAAATGCAGTATAATAGTATAGTAAATCATTCTGCATTAATTGTTCTGTATCAATCAAATAACAGAAATAGAATTTGTAAATATTTTATAAGTGATATATTTACTATTCCTTCTAAGTACGTTGTGATTTTGAAGAGGATATTGTTAGCTCAGATATTATATGTCAATTAAAGTTTTATGACCATTTTTTCCGAATCATTTCAATTCAAATTATAATATGAGTTATAAATATTATACTTGCATTCGATTTAAATTTATAAATTGAAATTTATGCTCTTATGGATTATCATTAAACGTGCATCGTTATATTAGCAATTATTATAAATGGAAGCATTTGTTGTGTTCTCTATAAGAATCCACATTTATAAATCAAATGTTAAAATTTTTGTTGTTTAAGAACTTGCATTATAATAATAAAGATAATAATGTGATGATCGACGCATCTATTCATTTTTAAAGCAATAGAAAAATGAAATAAAAGTGTTTTTCTCACAAATAAATAGGATTCAATTTAAAAATTCGTGAATAGGCGCGCGCGCTCTACCGTTTTTGGCGCGCAAAACATTCATTCCTCACCCAGTAGGGATCGAGTTCAACAGATGGTTGATTGCAGATGTAGGCATTCAGCTGGTTCCCCAGAGGATGCAGATGCGGCACAAGCGATGGTGCATATTGTAAAGAGGAGTTAGAATTCTGTAAAATAAGAAACATCTTGAAAGCTAAATTTGATTGTACGCGGCCCGTGCAGTAAGGAAACTGTTTCAGATGTCCCCAACGTCCGTTTTACTTTAATTTTTATACATGCGAAATCCTGCAAACATCTGTTTTTATAATAGTGACGACGTCAACTGCCGTTAAGGAATAAATATACAGCTTATATCTTTATCTTGGCGAGTGCTGCGCGAATTTTCTCCAAATATTATATTTACAGATAATTTTTTCTACTTTAACCAAAAGTATCCAGCCTCGTATTTCACATTAATTGCTGGGGAAATTCTTAAACAATAATTCTTCTACAGTAAATTCTTTATTGTAGAAGGGGAAATTCTTCTACAATAAGAATTTTGAATTTTATATTATTTTGAAAAAAATATAAAGTTATATGCTTTTATAAATTGAACAATATAATTGACTAGGAAAAAATATTTGCTGGTAAACAAACGTTTTTCGATACGAATCAGTATTAAACAATCACTAAAATTTTTTTTAATAAATTAACAGTTAAGAATAATGAAAAGAAAAACGTGCAAAGTAAAACATATTTATGCAAAGGAAAGCTAATTTCTATTATAGTTTATTAAAAAAAACTTAAATCATACATATGTCATGTAAAAAAATGCATTTAGAAAATTGTAGAAAGATCCTAATTTTAAAAACATTTGTACTTCTCTTCTGCTATAATTAACAATCATTTCAAAATTTATTCGACTTCTTAAACTTATAACAGGAATTAAATATCTGTTGTTTCCCATTATCTTCATAATTATGTGTAACCCTGTTGCTTGTATGAATATATATGTATATATACAATAATTTATGTATTGTATATATATATATATATATACAATAATTTATGTATTGTTTTATGCAACCAATTGCCATTTCATATGATAAGTTAACATTAATCAATTTTACACTTCTTCCTATAATTAATTTTATGTAAATTAAAAGAATAAATTTTAAAAAATAATTTTCGTCAATCAATGCTCTTTTAATCTAAATCAAAGAAAGTAGACATTTGCAATTCAAGTGTGAAGCAAATCACATGACCTCCTTGATAAGTTCAGTGGACGAAATATGCGTATAAATATTGTTCTTCATTATCTATAATACTCTGAGTAAACAGGTTTTTTTCCTGGATGGTGCATATTTTGAAAGCGGAGGAACAAAACAAAGAAGTTTTGCGAAAGGAAAGGGGGAAGCGATTGAACAGATAATTAGGTGCGTTCAACAGATGGCGTTAGTGAAGCGAAGAAAAGATGAGTTGCCATTTCACGGAACTGTTTTCCATTATCTTTAGTTTCAAGCGAATACTGAGTGCATTGATCATGCAGTTTAAAATGATTGAAAATCAATAAAATATTGTAGAAAGGCGATAATGTAGGAAATTTTGAAAGCAAACTGCAGTTACTTATTTAAAAAATATTCAAAAATTTGAGAGTAAATGAAATTATTTCTTGACTGGATACTGTGGTAAAACAAATTATTAAATTATGAAAAATTTATTGATATTATTGGAAGGACATTATTATCTGCTGTAATGAAACTACGGGGTTTTTTGTATGTATATATATATATATATATATATATATATTTATTGTGTCTGTATATGTATTACGAGTATGCATATGAGACGAAAACATTTATTTTTTAAGTGCATCGTTTTAAACATTTTTGTTCATTTATTGACTTTTAATTTGGGGTTGTTATCAGCAATTAGATTTTATAAGGTAGCAACTACGGCCGATATTAGAATTTTATTATTTAGTGTTTGTGTATTTTACTCATGCATCAATAATCGCAAATTTCTATCCAGCGCAATACAACGAAATATAAACATCTGTTTATTTTAATTTTTCATAAAATGTTATCTTTTATATATACTGTTTTATGTCAAGAAATTTATTTAAAATATGTTTGCTTATTAAATATGTTTTTTTTTTTATTAATATTTTATAAAATGTTTCATTATAATAAAGTATGATTATTTACCTTATTCTATAAATATTGCAAACTATGAAATATTACTAACACCTTCTTCTCTTCTTTGAAATAGGTGTCGGCATTGTTCTGATTACAGTGAGTGGCATCGCTTGGCGGTTGACATCACATGACGCGCCATCCTGTAGAGCTATGCTAGGTTTGCAGAATTCTGAACAAGAGCCAAATAGGAGGTTTGTGCCAAGAGTGCCGCCTTATGGAAGACCTCATCATCCATATGCTGGTAAATATCTTTTAAAAATGTTAAATTTATTGTAGCAGGGTACCAATAATTTACAAAAAGCGCTGCTGACATCTCCAGATTTCTGATATAGTTTATGAGACAACTATTATGTAAAGAACAAAAACTACTAGGTCAGACTATACAGTATTTGTTCATTTTTTTCAGAAACCTATTTCAAATATTGAATCTGAAAATATGCCATTATCACTTTCATCAAGGCTTAATTTTCTAGCATTTCATGGGTTCGATTCTCCCTTTCAGTGGGAATGTTTAAAATGTAAATCCCAGTCTAATTAGCTCTCGTGTGTAAATAATGACTTGAGCGATGAACAAAACAGACCAAACTTCTTCCCTGATGCCCTAATTTGAACTATATTTTAATCTGTTATTAATATATAGTTATCTTACCTTTATAAGGAAGGAAATGTTTCTTATTTTGCGATATTATATTATATAGTTTAAGTATTTCTCGTTATATATATTTATTTTAACGTTTTATACCAGGAAGAGTTGACGATATTAATATAAACTGAAAATTAACATAACTATTCTGAAGAAAATCAAGGACGAATATTTGAATCAAAATTTGAACTATTTTTGCTGTAGAATGTGAAAAAAAGAAAGATTTTCTTCTTGTAAAAGGCTTTTAATAATATTTTCATAAAGTTTATTAGTAATTTCGTCAGCTAGTTTTTGCTAACTTTAGCTCCCAATGGAAAACGTTACATATAGCTTTAATGTAAGAAAATTTATTTCGAAAATATGCTATATATATGTCATTTTTTTAAAACGATATTCATTATCTACTTAGGTTTTTAAAGACGACTTTTTCCATTGCAAAATGACCAAATTTTTCCTATATTTCGAGCACAGAGGCATGGAGGACAATCTTAAAAGAAAAAAAAAAAGGAAAAAAAAAATGATCCACACACCTACGTTTTTGAAGTGAAAAAATTTCCGGAGCATTGCTTAAAATAATTACATTGCGGCATATGCAATTTTACAAGACATTCAAATCAGCGTTAATTATAGCTATAAACGCTGTTATCAAAAATTCTAAATGAGACTTATTTTTTACGTTAAATTAGACAGAGTGGCATCTTGATATGCGCTTCCTTCCATTTCGTGCAACCGTTTACAATTCTCAACCCTGAATAAAAATTAGGCAGAGTTTTTATTTATATTGATGTAAGAGGAAAATACTTCCGAAGGAAACTATTCAGGAATTTAATTTGGCAACCACGCTGCATTACATGATTGCCAAATTATTTTTAGCTCATTTATGCTTTGTTGGATAAAAAAGGTTTCAAAATAGTGTGCAGCCTAAATCTCTTCCTAGTAGTCAGTCACTCTGTTCTTTTATTGAATTTCAGGTGCTTCAATTGAATCTAGTTCTTCATTTGGATTTTTCGAGGCAGATTTTGTTGTAATCATTCTGATTTTATTTCTTATCTTTGACATATTTATTGACACAAAAATGTATCAATGATGAAAAATATATTTGTACAAAAAATAAGTATATCGTAAACTTTTGTTTTATTCCTTTCTCAAGCGCATTTTTGTCAAGATTAATTAGATTAAAAAACTATTAATATTGTCAATCTTAATACTTCAATTTTTCTCGACTTTTCAAAAGTGATAATGTCTGAATTGAATAAACTTAGAATTTAACGTATATCTACAATACATTAGACAATACAGCATTCAAATCATTAAGTTTCATTTAGAACAAATATATTAAAAATTGTGCTCTTTTTAAATTTTATAATTTACTTTTTAGTTACTCTTAACTATATTTTTTATATAGGAACACTTTTAAAAGTTTTTAATAAGTTTCTGACATGGTTTCTTTAGAACAACTATTTCCTCAAAGCGTTTGTCTTTCATTATACAGAAGTTCAATGTATATTGGATTCAATTCCAAAAAAAAAAATTTTGAGTTTTAGAAAAATATTTAAAAGTTGCACAGAATATTATTTAAAATTTAGCATGAGCTTTATTCTAAAAACAAATTAAATAAAAACATTGAGTAAACTATGTGAAAGAATATGTTGATTTTATTCCATTCATTCATTAGCTTGGCTTTTTTATTCATATTTCGAAATATTCTAAAAATGAATGAAATAAACAAGCGAAGGGCATATTTCATAGAAAATTATATGAAACCTGCTATTAAGTTGTCCATTTCATTTCATATTTAGAACATTCTAATTTTTAATCACAGTTTTCACAAAATTATTTCCAAATTTTGAAATGGTAGACTTAAAATTTATTTACAGTTATTTATTAAGGTTGCTCGTTTCAAGAAAAATTCTTCAAAATAACAGACTTCTACTGTGTATTTATAAGAGATTATAATTTCATTTTATTCCGTCGCAGTTATAGAACAATATAAATCCTTTTCAATTCTTTTGATAATAATTTTTATATCTCAGCCATCTTATTCGTCTCACCTGATTTGCTGACAGCGCGTAAAAATTAGGCTGTAGAACCAAAATGAACTAGTTATGTCTTGCAATAAAATTTGAAGACATCTATAAAACAATATCTGCTACGTGTTGTTGCGCTATCTTTCTCCGACTAAAAATTGATGAAAAGAGAAAGAGGGAGAATGATTGCTTTCAAATACATATCCATTAAAGGAATGTCGAAACATTCGATCAGTTTGGCAATTACTATCAAATATTTCGGCCAAAAAATAAATAAAATGTTACTTGTTTATTTTATAAAAGTTTTCTTTTTAGGTAGTAGTTTAGGTACTTTTTAATCGTAAAAGTAACAAACATGGAACAGTTTTCGTAGAATCTGAAATTTATGTGGATAACTTATCTGTTATAAGAAATGATAATGAATTAGAGAATTTCGAGGAAGATATTTCTATTAATAAGAATGAAATTTTTGCTCCCTGATAGGTAATTGAGTGGAAGTGGGAAGAACTATATTTTCAGGATAGTAGTATAAAAGTAGTGCCCTGATGCAAGTGAATGAAAATCTTATGATAAATTAATTTACTAAAAGTTAAACAAAAAACCTCTTTAGAGTTCAAAAAGTGGATATGAAATTTCATTAGAATTAGAATAATTCATGCTTTAAATATAAGTGAATAAGAACCTTAACGCAAATTAAATCACAAAAAGTTAAATACAAATAGATTTATAAATTACAGTACGTTTTTAAAAGCAGTAGAAAGAATTTTGTTGGTCACTAATCAAAAAGTAAATGTTTCCGATTCAGACTGGTAATGATTTTCCATCAACGATAAGAAGTTCAAGAATTTATCCTGCCGGTATTATTATAAGGAAACGTGAGGAAGCACTCTTTTAGGTAAATTAACGGAAAAGAGAAAATAACCTCAAAAGTTTATCAAATTCTGTATCTTAGGTGAATAGAGAAGCAGAACAAAATATATAGCAGTCCACTTCACAAGAGTGAATGTTATGCAAAATAACACATTCGTAAAAAATATAGACGTGTTAATAAATTTTCATGTATAAAAAATGCTGTTTTACTTTATAAAAATACTAGACACATGTTTAATAAATTTTTATTAATTAAATAGTACTGCAATTCATTAATTCCACACATTCTTGCTCATTATTAAATTCACTTTAAAAAAGCTAGAAAACCGCGAAACAATCTTTCTTGGTATTCATGCATTTCCTATCTTCCATAAAACTAGAATTTCTAATGAATTTATTTAAGAATTATAGTAAAAAGCGATGTTAGCGGATGCTTTCTTGTTTTTTTAATAAATAGAAAACCTAGAACACTATTTTTCTTTGGTTCCACGATTGTCTTTATTTTTATTTTTAAATTCCGTTATTTTTTCTGCTTTTCCATGTAAAATTTGCATTTTACTTCTTTAAATGCAATTACATATTCTTTTAGTATCTCTTTTAAATTTCGTTAATTATTTTTTGATTATTTTTTTTCCACGAGTACAAGAAGCAAATAGGAAATATTATAGTTCAGAATATTACAATCTGTGATACCGTAACTACTGTTTAGATTATTATATGTCTTTTACTACATGGATATTAATTTTTGCATAAATAAATAATGAAATAATGTGTTTCAGCATATATATAAGTGAAAAATCTATTTACAATATTGGGTGAAATTTTCTAATTTCAGAACAATACTTCAATTATTGAAGAGGAAAAAAAAATTGTATTTTCTTTTGTATTTCTCTGGGAAAAAAAGCTATATGAAATCATTTATATCAAAATTTTTATTTTATATTTTCTTATAAATAAAGAATTGAATCAAAATTACCGAATGCTTGTTCGTTGATATTTAATAAAAAGTTAATAATTGCATTGTAATTTGCAGTAATTTGGAAAACTGTAATGCTTTTAGAAAACTTTTTTTTTTTTTTTTTTTTTTTTTTTGCAAGCATCAAATTTAATACCGCTGTTATTGTGAATTTTATTTTTGTGTTATTGTGTGTGACTTTCACGCTGGCTATTTCTGCTTAAAAATCTTTGCGATTAATAAATAAGCATAATGATTCAATTAGTTTTTAGGAGGATCTATACATATTTCTCATTTTATTGTAGTATAATATAATAAAATTCATTCCTCATTGTGTAGTGTTAAAATAAGTTTATAATATTTAATTTATTATTTTATTTCTTTTTCTTACTGTTTAAATTTTTCCAATAATCATATTATTGCAGCATGATTATAAAACTGCATTTAATAATTATTCGCATTGTAAATATTTCTAATACGAATTATTATTTATGAATAATGAATTTTAGCAAACAAAAAATGTTTTTTGGGGGTTTATAAAGATGTATTCAAATATAGTCAATAGATGGCAGCACTACACACATTTATTATTAAAACTTTATAAAACTTTCAACAGAATGTCAGTTGTTTACCAGTAGAGAAAGAAACTTGAAAATAATATCAAAAAATTAAAATCATTTGACAGAAATTTAATGTGATTGAATTATTCTGTTTTTAATTTCTTTGAGTTTTTTTATATTTGAAAGAACTAAAATGGGAGAAAATTTGACAAAACCGAGCTGTCCTTATACTTTTTTTTTTCTCCACTAGCTATATGGATAAATTGCATCCATATATTGTATAAAAAATTAGTTCTTTAGTTCGCTTAAGAATGAATACTTTTTTTTATTATGAAAGGACTAAATTAAAGGGTTTATAGATATATATTTCTTTTCATTGAAGTAAAACCCAGTTTTATCTGACTATGCTTGTTTACAATTTATAATGTGAGGACGTAAGAATTGTTTTTCACCGTTTGTCGAGCTTCTTCAATATCCTTGAGCTTTTTGCATCGAGGGAGACCATAGTTTTCATGGGGATACCAAGAAGAAGGCATATTAGGCTGCTCTAGACTTTTTGTAGCAGATTCATCATTAATTTTCCGTATCTCAAATTTTGCTAATATTAGTTTACAGAGAAATCGCTATTTCTTAACTCACTCAAATTGAACTGCTTGAAATCGATTAACTGAAAGATTAGCCTTAATCTTTATTGATTTTCAGTAGTATCAGAGGCTACAAAGAGGTGATTGGAAACAATATCATTGTTGAGTGAGTATTTCCTGATTTCTTCAAAACCCTTATCTGCTGTCTTAGCTATCGCTTCCTTTAAACATGCAGTCATGAATAAATGTCCAATTTGGTACATTGTTATGGTATAATTAGAATGGCTGATGAATCATTTCTTCATTTTCTGTTTGTAGAAGAGACTTAGGGGTGCCATCAAGTTATTGTAAGTGGGGAATCCTATAAAGAGGGAAGAATAAGAGACCATAGTTTTCTTTGGCAGGATTCATTAACTTTCTACTTTTCATATGTGAGAACTGCTTTTCTTGAGTGAGTTAGGAATTTGTGAATATGCTAACTTCTGGAGGAATGCAATGAATTAAGCTGCTCACAGAGGCGTTTATTTGATACCTAAAATGTATTCAAAATCCATACCAAAAGATAAGAAATGTTCATAATACAATTAAAGTTAATAAAATTAAGTTCATAATGCTTATCTTGATGCAAGATTTCTGCAAAATTCCTTCTGAAAGAAAAGACTGATTACATTGTACTTAAAGTATATATATGCATTCCAAATTAAACAATATATTTCCATTTCATATACTTAGTTTAAAACCAGCTTGTTTTAATTATCCTATTCTAATGGAATAAGTTCTAATTTCGCCCAATTATCAGAAAACATAATTTAGCATATTTAAAATATAATACCAAAATCTTAAAATAACTAGAGAAATGTTATATCAGATGTTGAATATCTGAATTGAATATTTTAGCAATCAAGAAGCAGCTGTGAATAAAATCTCTGAGTAATCTGTAATAAACCTGAGTAAATTTTAAAACTTTTATAGCTGTATTTTTCAAAACACCGGTGGTGATAAACAAAACAATTTATATTTCATTCAGTACCAGATGACATGAAGGTTATGTGCTATTTATTTTATGTGCTTCCCCTACAAATAGTTGAACTAACTTAGAAAATTGCAGGGTTATGGTTTTATTGGCCTGTTCAGTTTATATGTATATTCATGTTAAAATAATATAGGCAGGGATAATATGAAATGTATAATATTATGCACAATTAGTTCCAAAATAAAATTGATTATATTTTAAAAATAGTTAATATTGTAAATAATGTTATTATTTAGTAATCATTCATACACTTTAATTTACATGCTGTAACAATGAATCCCATGAAACATCAAATTGATAAGTATATTTTAATGAATATCCAGTATTTAGAGGAAGAGTAACAGGTATATATATATATATATATAACTTAGTGATAGATGCACATACCTCTAAGTCATTCTATTGTGATCCAGAAATAAATTGTTTAAAAATCCCCTGTTAAACCTGAGGGGATTTAGATTGGGTATTGTAAACTAGTTAATAATGTTCCTATTTATTTCGAATTTAAGTTTTATAAGTATGTCTGCTTATAAAATTAGTGAAAAGTAAACATGAAATTTCTCTTCTTAGCAATGATGTATCCAGAGTTCCAATACAGACCACCGCCGCCCTCTTACCAAGCCTCCATGCAGGAATACAGGCTGCGGCTCCTCCTCCTCGACAGGCAGCAAGGCTCTGGTTCAGCTTCTAACACAGCGTCAGCGTTGTCACCTGTCTCTCCTCCTCCCACCTACAGGTCGACACATACGACGAGCACTTTACATTCCAGGTGACGCATTTTTACTTAAATATAATGAAATATTTGCTTTAGAGAAGAATACTTGGAGCGATAGTGTTTTAACTTATTATAACAAATTAGTATAGAACTGAATCCTATCACATTATAATATGTGTATAGTCACTTCACTACTGTCTTTATATTCCATTTTGATAACTATACTGCAGGTATCTACAAAGGTATAAAAGCATTTTTTCATTCATTTTTTTCAAGATTTTTTTCATTTTTTTTTTTTTTTTCATGATTTCCAATTTAAATTTTTTTTCACGGCTTCAGTGTATTGATTTTATCTATAAATATGGAACAAAATTGTGTGATGTATAGTTAACATATTTATCTCCTTTGTATAATATTTGTACAATAATTAAGTATATATATATATATTTTTAGAATTATTATAGACATATTGTAGACAAGGAAACATTTATAATGTCTACATCCTGGGTTCTCCTTTCTTTATCTTGATACTACATTGCTCAATATCTTGTACATAAAAATTAATTATTATTTTTTGCAAACGTATATGTGTATCACGTGTTTAAAAAGTTAACTAAAAAGTCAAATTTTAAACACTATTCTCTATAGCTTATATGTATCATAATCATCTACAAAAGCTTGTGTGTAACATTATTTACTGCTGGGAAGATTAAAACATTTCTATTTAATAGGTAAGCATAGAAAAAAGAAGTATAGATCTGTTTTAAATTGAAATGATTACTATCTTAATAAAAGCCATTGCTCAGATAATTTCTATAGAAATGAAAGGATTGAAAGCACAAAATTTATTTTTAATTTAAAATGAATTTTTGAGAGACAATTTTTAAAATCCCTTTTATGGAGAAATTTTACTAAAAGTCGAGAAGGACATCACGAGAAACCCAGGAAATTTATGTAAATATTATAGTTATAGTATTTCATTTATAAAAATAAATAAATAATTTTAATGAAAGAAAAAATAAAGTTATTTTTCTTTTATAAAAGTTAAATGTTTAGATGGATAAATATTTTATATTGGGGATAAAGAAATCATTATTTTCACGTGACTATTTTATTTAATATATTGTAGATACACTTTAGGAAAATAGTATAAACTGGTCATGAGTGACGATTAACTGCTAACATACATGTCCACTTAAGCCATTTTTTATCTTATCTTCATTTTCGATGACGGAACCCACCTAAGCGAGTGCATCTTTAACATCAAAAACACATATGCGTAATCAACGAAACTAAAATTGCTCGTAATTATCTATTATAGTATTAGGACCAGTAACATCATTTCCAATTCCATTCCCCTAGCTTGCATATTTGCCTTTATGAAAGAAAAACTAAAATGTACCGAATTTTCTCTTTGCTTACTTCCAATTTTAATAACCTGTAATTTACAACTAAATGGCATAAATAAAAAATTGTTAAAAGAATTTTTCAGTGCGAAATGTCACCTTTCCAGCCTATCTCAGAAATTGTTCCATCTATCATCATCATCAGCATTGGCACGACAGCCCTTTGTGGGCCTGGGCCTTCCTCAGAAGCTTTTCCCAATCTGCCTTTCTCCCAGAAATTGATCTCCAGTTCTTTACTTTTAGAATGGCAAAGTCCTCATCCACACAGTCTTTGCATCTCTTTTTGGACCTTCCTCTTGGTCTTTTATTAGAGGGGGTTACATTAAAAAAATTTAATGCTGTTCGTTCTGGGCTCATTCTTACTACATACCCTGCCCATCCCATTCTGCTAAGTTTTATAGACTTGATAATAACATTGTGCTTTGATTAAAATCTTTAAGTTTTCGTATAATTTAAAATTTTGTTTCAATCATGCATCAAACTTAGTTTATTTACTTATTTCTTTTGAGTCATGAATTTTTCTTGTTTTATGAAAAATTATTATATTACAAAAGCATTTTTATATTTTAAATTCAATCAATTAAATTCACATCACGAAATTTTGATACATCTGGAATTTTTTAAAGTAACAGGCTTTTAGATATTTTACAGTATATTTTTTTATTTAAACAATAATCATATGTTTGTGATAAACGAAATTTAATTACTGTCTTTTCAATTTTTTTTTTAAAATGGTTACACACATCATCATATTGATAAAATTTAATTCCACAGGCCTCCTCTGACGTTAAATGAAAGAGAATACAGCAGGCCACCTAGCTACCGCTCACGTGCAAGCTCTGCAGGAGTGCTTAGGCCAAGTACAGAGACATTGTGTTCAGTATCTACGCAGCCGTTGCAGCAGCCGGTCCTACCAACTAGTCACAGCCGCAATCCCTCGCTCAGCCTCAGCTTCCTTTCTCACGAGTCCCTTTTCCTGGACTCAGGTCACTCGAGACCAGCGATGCAACAGGACCCTGTCCACTTCACCAGTCCCAGTGGTGAATCCCAGAATTCCGTGGTGGCAGGGCTCAGTGATGATAGTCCACCATCCACTCGAGATGGTGGAGGCTCCTCCACATGGGGTCGAGGTGGGAGCGTTTGGAAGCCCCACCACCATGACATTAATGCTGTAACCATCGTCCAAACTACAGACTCTTCCCAAGTGCTCAACAGGGACACAGTGATACTTTCTGTACCAGGCAGAGAAGTTTCTGACATGGGAAATACTTCTTCTACCTCTGCTGGAGAGGTGAGAATCCTCGCTCATGTCTGATAATGGGCCACCAATTAGATGTTAAAAATGACAGTTTTGATCACTTCAGTCATTAGGTCGTAAATGACAAAGGAATCTTTTTATTAGTTTTTTGAAGTTTCATATTTTTTGACAGAGTTTGACTCTGTTAAGTTTTATGCCAAGGAATGGAGTGTGTGGTTGTGTTCCATTTACTAATCTACGCCAAAGATTGTACAAGTTTAAATAGAAAATGAACTATTTAGATTGCTTTCAATCTGTTATTATTCTGTTGTTGATATTTTTAAGAAGTTGTAAAAATTTATCGAAATGTATTTTTTATATTTAACGAAATATTTCTTTTAATTTAAATATTATTTAGAAAAAGTGCAATTGATTTCATATTTTCAACTTATATCATATTCAACCAAGATGTTATAATCAAATACTATTACGATGATTGAATCGCATACTCTTAGTAATTGAATGTTGCATAAATTCAAATTTCCTTTGAAATTTTTATTCTTATAATAATTTTATTTCTGATAAATTTCTGGAAATTCGAAGTATTTGTTCATGAAAAAGATTCGAGCACTGTTAATTTCAATTATTTGCATTTTTATACCTATTTATTCAGGATGATCAAAAGAATCAAATTATTTTAAATCTTTTTATTAAATGTAAGGAATATCTCACTAACAAATGATCATGAAATAAGTGTAGTTGTATATCATGAGTTTTATTTGAAATTTTTTTTCTAATATTACTGAATGCTATCTAAACTCAAGAATGCTTGCATACACTTGCTTTATATTTTTGTTATTTAAAATGATAAAGAGACATACTCTGTTATGTGTGCAATTATTCAAGATATAAATTATCACATTAACTATAGGATCCTGTTTTTTTTTTTTTTTTTTTTTTTTTTTTTTTTTTTTATTTGATTTGTGAAAGGTAAATTAGTATATTTTTAAGTATCACAAAGAATTTAACTGCTTAAATAATATGATTGCTTATTTCCGAAGTATCACATGGGAAATTAATATTCATATTACTAGGGCAACTAAAAAGGATTTATATTTCATATGTGGTTAAGACTCGGAGTTTCACCACACAAAGGATTTGATGCTTTCCATAGTACATTGTAAAAGGATTTAGTTTCATTGTTTATAAAAAGGATTTTCTTAATGTCAATAAATTTTTATTTATTAACTAATATATTTTTATTGAATTTGAAAATTATTATAAAATTTTCGGTTCTGTTGAATTACATGTCATTAATCATATTGACATTTATAAAAATGACTATTAAATACAGGCATGTTTCTAATTGTGTTATTCAGGTTTTTGATAATACATTTGTATTTTAAAATAAAACGGTTTTCTAAATTATATGATGGCAATCCTTTGCTTTTATTATATATGTATTATATATACATAAACTATATTGTGAATATTAGATTATTTATAATACATTTAAAGCCAAAAGATAATAGCATGTAACATTCCTTAAGTTCTGTATTTGCTTTTAGTAAACATGATTTTAGTTGTGATAGATTGTCAAACATATCAAATTGATAAATTATAGAAATTTTAGATTCATGTATTTTTTGTATACTAAACACTTCACATTGGATTTACTAATGACCAACTAATAATTTCCTTCAAAAATCAAAATTGTTTAAAAATTGAAGATTTTTGTTCCAATATCTAAATTGTGATTGCATTAATAAATTTTAAATAGTTCTTTGAATCATTAAATGTAATTATGCTATATTAGCATGCTTTTCATTTTAACGCATTAATATTGCCATTAAGAAGAATGATTAATAAAGTGGATTTATAGTGTTCATCATTTCTTTTAAGTTCTTGTTTTCCTATCTGTCTAACTGTCATTTGTAAAATATTCATTGGTTTTGTAAATACGATTGAGATGAATAACATTTTATGTATATACGTCTTTTACACCTTCAATTCGATAATAAATTGCGATAAAAAATTTGTTAGTTATTTCCCTTAATAAAATAATATCCCAACTTGCACTGAAATAGTAGCAATAATATTATATACTTAAAATTAAAACTTGGTTTTATTTATATAAATATTAAATCAAGAGTATTTTCCTATTCATAAAGTTCAAATTTATTTTTAATCTTTATTAAATAAGTGTTCACCATATTGAAATTTCATGCTCACCACAGTCAAATGCTCATTATAAATGTCTGATATCAATGTGCATATTAATAGAGATTGATATTTCTATGCCAATAATTATACTAAGCAGTAGATATATTTTGCTTAATTATTTTTATTCATTCATTTGTAATAAATATGCAAAAATAACATATATTTTACGCTAATATATAAGTAATCAAGGTGACTTTTAATTTAAGGATTCTGTAAAGTGTAATAAATATTGATAATATGAGTATAATTTGTACGGTATAATCCATAGTATTTCATTACAATGTACCTCTTATTATTTAAAAATCAAGGAATATAATTGCATAAAAAGAAAATTGTTGTAATGTTTTTACTTGTAAACTAAAAACGTTAAACTTGGGACAATGTGTAGTAAAGTATCTTAAATAACATATCATTCAATAAGTTCAGCATATTTTCAAGTCAAATGTGAATCATAATTCATTATCAATTTTCATGAGTAAGTTAATAAATTGAGCTTTAGAATATATTTTATTGTACAATACACGCTACCAGTTCTGGAAGTTGTAACTATGCATTACATTTGTGACATGGCAAAGCAGTCAATAATAAATTTATTGTTTGTAATTTTGTTTTTGTTATTTATTTTTATTAAATCAATGTTTATTTCATTAAATTTATGAAGAATGATTTAAAACAACAGTTTTGCAGCTCTAGAATGAATCAGTACATAATAGTTCCACTAGCTAACTGAATTATAACAATCTTTTACATTGAGATTATATTTATAGGATAGGATTATAAAAATCAAAACTGTTTCAACTACATAGCTCCAAAACAAACCTTCAAATTGTACATTAATCAACTAAGTTTATTGTTTCAATATTTTCTTCTCAGAGGCAATGAATTAGACATTATAGATAAAATAGAGCTTAAAAAAAAATTCATCTGTACAATCCATGAAAATTTCTTTCCCTGAGTAAAGTTCATCAGTCTAGGTCTAAATTCAAAATTTCACAAGTTCACTTTGTGTGATACAATTGCTTCTTCTGGTTAATTTGAAACACTAGGTTAAGATTTCTTCAAAAAGTTCATAAATTACAAAGCTTCCAGATTGAAGCAAATTTCATCAATATAAATAAATTACTATCAAGTATTTTTCAACTCGCCAAAAATAATATTTTGTCAACCATCATTCAAAAAGTTTTCATGATGTGAGAAAAATCTTAACTGCTCCAGTTTTTATATTTCAAAAGAGAATTTATTAATTTTGCCCTTACTAAATCAATCAACTTTTCAATTTACGAAAATTTGATCAATTATTCTTGAGCTTTATCTTAAAATTATTAATGTAATTTTTACAAACGAGCAAAGGTCATTACGATATTAAGCCCAACTATATTTCCCTATAGTTACTTATTCTAAAGACTTTTTGTTCTGTTTCTATAGAAAAAGTTAATATACATATAATTGTTTCTTATTCTGTGGGTCTCAAATAAAAATCCAAGAAAGAAAAATAGAGATATTAATTGTTATTACATACCTTTCTTCAAATATTAATTTGAGGGCAATATAGTAGATTTTATACTCTATATTGTCCTCACATTCTTCAATGTTGCTCTAAAAATATTGTGCATTAGTATACAAATTACAATGAA
The DNA here is from genome assembly GCA_026290005.1 of Latrodectus geometricus. Classification (NCBI taxonomy): domain Eukaryota; kingdom Metazoa; phylum Arthropoda; class Arachnida; order Araneae; family Theridiidae; genus Latrodectus; species Latrodectus geometricus. The sequence continues at coordinate 247,881 of JAPDSC010003557.1, read as the reverse complement.
TAGCAATAGTAACCTGTATGGATATAATTTTCTTTTGCCCATCAGGAATCCCAAAGATTTTGTATTTCATTGCCTCTATGTTAATCAATGCCAAAAATTGAATAATGAGCAGTCAAAATTTAGTGATAATGATGCTCATGACAATACTTGCATATTAAAAACAATTTTCATGCATAAAAGTTTGACTTAATGCAGCATTTCTGGTTTTTAAATTTCATAAACTTTTGCTCAAGTGCAACATTTATGCTCATGATGCTAATCTTACTAAAATTATGACAATAACATGATGAAAACTCCAGTTCGTAATATTTATGCCAATTTTACATGAAGACCTGAAGATTATTTCAAAAGAATTTATGAATACTAGAGGTTGTTTACAATTAAGTAATGTTAGGATGATCCAATTTAATATATTAATGTATATAATGTGTTTTAATAATTAATGTAAATAATATGCAGATTATTCTACAGAGTGCAGCAAATTGTAATGTTAATAGTTAAATTTATTGTTACTAGTAGCATTTAATGAGTGGTTTGTTTAATTTCAGTTTTTTTTTCCTTCCAGTAGAACTAAGTACATTTGAAAAAAATTCCTGTTCATAAATAATTATAATTAAATCTATTGTTTTTTGTTAGAAATGGATTTAATTTAAATTTATAAAAATTAACGAATTTCATGAACATCTGATGTTAACTTAAGTACATTTTTAAATTTGACATTATGGAATAAGATTATATAAATTGTTAGCAAAAATGAATTATCACTTAAATGAATTATTCTTTCTTTTCAAGCTCAGTAAAAATTAAAAATCAAAAGATTTTTTTAAACAATAATTCAGCAAAAATAATTTTGGTAATACTGGATGTATGTTTTAAGATATCAAAATCTTTTAATAATTTATATAAAATGAAATTATTGATCAGTAAAATCCACATAAAGTAAAGAAACAAAGTTTTATTTTTCTAAAATTATACAAATGTTATCAATAAATATATGAAGAATACGATAAGCATTACTTTTAGAATGAAACTATAAAAACTAAAAATGTAACATGAAACAACATCTGTTTTAATCAAAACACATTTTTTTGAGCAACAGTTTTTCAACAATAATTCTGTACAACATTGAAATAGCAAATACAGCACACAAAACAAATAGTCGAAGAATATTGAGTTCTTATTATTAAAAAATTTTCCATGTTTTAGTCTTATTATATTCATTCATTTTATTAAAAAAAAAAAAAAAAAAAAAAAACTATCTCATTCTATTTATCTATTATTTAATTAAATTTTAAGAAATAACTGATAAAAAAATTAATACATTATAATTTATCTTTAACTTCAATTGTTTCATCTTTGTTGTAAATATTTAAAAAAAAAAAATTTTTTTTATGAAAAACGAAAAATTTGAAGAATTAATTCATTAGCTGAATTTGGTTTTTGAAGCATTTTAGTTGTAGAAATAATTCCTAATAAACGTATTAGATATGTTGTAAACAATTTTTTAATACATTTTAATTACTGTAGTCACAGTGGAAGAGCATTTTTTTTTTCATATAAATAAAAAAGGTAAAGTGTTAACACATTACAAACCAGAGCATTTAATATTTAAATATAAATTAATATTTAACTTCATTACTATGCACTTAATATTTAAACTTCATTACTTTAATCGCGAATCATTTGTGAATCAAAGACAGTTCATTGGTTATCATGTTATAAATTAAACAATATTTTCATTTTACCTCAAGAAAATGAATTTGTTAAAAAGGAATTTTTTTTTATTTTATTGAAGCTTAAGTAGAAAATTGATTATAATTATTGAAAATTAATAACATGATATGTGGAAATTGCATATGTCATTTATTTAACATGTTATTTTTGTTTATTGATGCTCAAATCCTAGATCCTGAGGATCAGCATGGTTTAACTACAAGTGGATTGAATCTTTGCTTTAGATAAATTTAAATCCTTTGTAAAAGTTTTTAAAATATAGTAAATCTGTTTCATGAAACTCAAGAGGAAATATTTAGAAGAATAGCAGATAGCAGAGTTTTATAAATTATTTATATTGCTTTTACCTTTTTTACTAAGGAATGAAAAATCATTATCTTATTACACTTTTGATTGAGATATTTTAAATATAAAAATAAACTTTTCACACCAACGATTTTTTTTTTATTTCTTTTCACCTAACAAAGCACATGTTGGTGTTTGATTGTAAGAGGAAATGATAAACTCTCCATAAATTTTAGCTATTGATTTAGTTCAAAATATTTTTGCATTTTAATTTAAATGAAAGACAGTTTAGGATTGTATTGAAGTGATAGTTTTCTATTCTGCTTGCTTTTATGTGAATTATTAAATAAAATGTGCAATTGCAGTATACCACAGATATCTAATTTTAATAAATGTTTTTGTACTAAAATCTTTTTTTTTTTCACTCATTTACATTAAAAAGACATGTTATTTTGGAGCTATTGAATATTAATACAAAATATAGTAAAAAAGCGAAATCAAAACCAAATTTGTTGATAATTCCATATAAAACATGAAAATACAACCTTGATGACAAAATCAATATGAAATATTACATTTATGAATTTTGGTATAAAATAACATATTTTATGTAAATTATTTTAAATTAAATTCTCTTAATTTAAAAAAATCTGTTTAGATATTATAATAAATGAATATAGGAATTCTAAAACATAAAGCAAAAAAATTTCTTCGTTTAATATTTTCACAACTAAATGATTTATAGAAACTACAATAAAAATAGAATGTGTTCAAAAAATCCAATTTATAATATTGTAACCACAAAAATGTGTGATTTTTGAATAAACAATAAAATACAAAACTGGATAATTGTTTTTAAAAAGTCCTTACCATACTGATTTTATTAACAATATACATGGCGTGTCTACGTAACTTTTGGTATTAAATTGTTCATTAGTTAAAAAAAAATTAAGAAAAATAGAAGCTTATGTAAATATTAATAGAAAACTTTGAGGTAGTAAAATATGATTTACATTTTTACAGCTACATACTAAATATGCACACTAAGTATAAAGAGAAGAAAACTTAAAAAATAAAATTGTAAACTAAGAAATATAACACATAACCATGAATTTGAGTTATGAAACAAAGATGAAAACAAGGACAAAAAATATGAAAAATATTATTCCTTTTTGTTACATTTTTACACTGTCAATTTACTTTGAATTTTTTAAAAATTGATTTTATTGAAATTAGGTAAACAATAAAATATTGCTTTAAACTATAACTAAAAACTTTTTTAAATATTTATGGAAGAAGTAAAAGGTGCCATACAATAACATGTGCTTATAATAGTAAATTAAAAATAAGTGATCATTTACAATCATACCATTTCAGTTTTTGTTATGTGATGAACAAATATGGTTTCCTTGATTAAAAAAATCATTCAAAAGTCAAATAAAAATTTTGAATAAAATGCATGAACTTATTATTATAGTAAAAAATATTAAATAACTAAAAAAAATTTAAAAAAGGAAAACGTTAAGATATTTTGGCACTTTTCCCTTAAAGGGACCACATTTATTACCAACATTGTATGTTGCCATAATATAAAAAAAGAAAATAAGGAGTTTAGTAAATGAATGAAATAAAACAACTAAAAAGGATATAAATGTTATAAAATAAAAGAAAAAAATAGTAATTACAGTAAGATATGCACAGTTAAAAAAATAAACATTAGTAATGTGCATATATAATTATCATGAAATGAAGAAATATTCTGTAAATTGCTAGTCGGAAAAAGTTATTGACAAATTTAGAACTTTTTGAGGATTTTTACTAATAAAAAGAACCACTTTTATTTATTTTGTTCATAAAAGTACTCAACATATATGAAGTATTCAATTAAAAAATATTTGGTCAAAAATCAATTAAAATATAAAGCCAGGAAAATAAATTTCATTTTACAGTGTAAGATTCATAACAGTGACAGACTAGTAAATTTTCCATCCCAAACTGAAATTCCTTTTTTTTACTTACTAAAGAAACAGACTCAAAAAATTTTTCTTATTTTTTGTCCTTAAATTAATTACAGTTATTTATAATATAGAAATAAATTTTGTAACCAATCATAACAACTATAAAAGTCATAAGGAATAAAATATTTCATCCCAGTCCTAAATTTCAATTTTGCCAAATAGAATATAATTGTATTCACATTAACTTATATGAATTTAGTGCATCACTTGCACATTTTGAGCTGTTGCCCTAGATATCATACAATTTGTACTTGTGAAACAAATTCATATATATGAACAAATCACCAAAAACACCCTCTAATGCACAAGAGATTGTCCTCTGGAAGATATGTGTAACCAGACACTGATGATGTGAATGAAGCCCTGAGATTGCATGAAATATGATACATAGTCAATGAATGCATTTTCATTGCCACCAACAGCAAAGGTCACGTTTAACTAATGATACTAACAGAATATCCAAATACTACAAGATATATTTATAAATATATATATTAAGCTTTATACACATTAATTCATACATTTTATATACTCAGTATAAATTAAATCGGTAAGAAACTTTTCTTTCAAAAAAGTTTGTTTCATTAATTTTTGTTAATTACTCAGGATTTTCTAAATTTCAATACATTGAAAAAATAATGCTAATTTAATGAATTAACAGAGGTTATTAAAAAGTTGTCATAATTTTAAATAATTTTTCATTTTATGATCTCATGTAGAACAAAGCTCTTAAAATATACTCGACCATTATCATTAAAATTTTAACTAAAGTGGAATAAAAAATATTAATATCGTAATATCACTGGTAACAACTTGAATATAATTTGAGTAAAACTTATTTACATATTTTTAGTAAAATTTATTTTGATCACATGATGGTAAAACATAAAGGATATTATGTGAAGAACATTTTTAAAATTCAGTTATTATTAAAATTATATGTAACATTGCCTAAATTCAGTACATATTTTACAAGTCAATTTCATATAATTTACATTTAGCAGCAATTCACATTATTATTTCTTTAATTTTGAAAGTTTATTTTATATTAAATAAAGCTTTTATGTATTCAATTGATTACATTTGCATAATTATGCTAGTAAATCTTTAAGAAATTTTGCATTAATTTCAAAATGAAATGTTTTAAAAGTATTTAAGAAATATTTCAATGAAAATGATAATAAATAAAATGCAATGAAATTTCTTGCTAAAACTAGGAAATTTTATATACCGTAAGATAAGCATGATAAAAATTATACATGATAAAAAAATATAAATTAAATTCCTCCTCCCTCTTTTAGAAATTCAAACTTTAAATATTTTTTAATATGTAATTAAACCTTTGCTGTGGATATCAAGAAAAGGCATTTTAAATTGTTCTGATTGGAATGCTTAAAGTTAGTGAATTAGGGTGATTATATGTTAACTCCTTCTGATGGCTTGAGCTCCAAATACTGATAGGGAACATGAATTGTGTGGTTCTTATGTTCCACCACCAGATGGCCTCTGCGAGCAGACGCCCTGACAACCATTACAGTTTCACCTTTGAGCAATGTTACTTCACCATTATTGTCTTCTAGATGTAAGAAGTTTAAAATATTACAAATACAAATTGATACATATTAAAAATAAATTTTCACAAAAATAAAATAATAATAATAAAGGAAATCCTAAATTATTATGTATGAATAAAATTTTAATATTTAAAAAAAAATACCACACTTCATGAATTTTAAAATAAATTTTCATTAATTTTAAATAAACATTTGTAAAAATAAGTTCTATTTAAATTAAATATGTTCTTAAGCAATTAAAGTTTGTAGAATTATGAGTGAATATTGTATCTTATGCTTTTTCTCACTTTAAGTTTGCATAGAATGTTTTATTTTAATTATTTTTTTACTACTCCTTGAAAAAAGCAATAAAAATTTATGAAGAATTTTTGCAACTGAGTTAAAATCTGGTTAAAAACACATATTTCAATAGTATAACTACATACATTTTTAACTTCCAATTCATTTTGCCAAATAAAACAGTAAAAATAAGATTTGAGATTTTTATAATTGAGTAATATGCATGATTTTGTGAAACTAAATCTAAATAGCAAATTTACCTGGATAATTCATTTTCATTACTCTGGCCTGAGGATAACCCATTTTTGTATTACCCGTTACAGTGTATGATCTACTTGGAGGAACTGGAGGAGGTCTCTCCAAATCTAATCCAAAAAGCGAGCATGTCTGCTGGATTGTCTTTTGGTCACATCTTTCAAGATCTGGAGGAGGTGTACCTGCAATAGGCTGTGGACGTGGTCTGAAAGGAAATATGTTTATCAAGAATGTGTGTATCAAGTGTGAAAATTTCTTATGGAAGAAAGATATCAAAGTAATGTTGCACAATAATAATGAAATTTTGGATAAACAGTGACTTACATAAGAATACAATAATATAGCTATGTATAATTTTGTTCCTTATATGCAAAGTCCATAATAATGCAAAATCGTATTAATTTATACAATATTGCACATTTTATAGTTAAAAAAAATTATGCATTTGTAAATGTAGACTAATTCGAATTACTAATTAAATATATAATTTGTTGTTGTTTCTAATCCCCTATCTGGTCTAATGAAGCTAGACCTGATGGGGAAATAGTTAATTATTATTATTATTTGCAAATTTTAATTTAACTAGCCATACAAAAATAAATGATTACCAAATCATAATATACAGTTAGAAAGTGATATGCAAGCATAATTAAAATAAGAAAATAAAAAAGCATGTATTAAGAGATTGTGAATGAGAAATATACATGAAATATTACAAAAAAGTATTTTATAAAATCACTACGTAAAATTGTAATATCATACCTATTGATGCGTGTTCTAGCTTGCATGTGCAAGTTGCGCTTAAGAGTTGGCCATCGCTTCCTTCTGAAATTCCATCCTCTCCACACAGCTTGAACGAGAACAGCAGCATTATGCCTTCTTTCTACTCTCAACAGTTCCAGCTGCTGCCTTGCCCCTTCACTGAAATATTTCATCATTTAAAATTATTGCAAGAAATAAATGCAACTTTAAAATTTTATGATAAAAATGAAAAAATAATAAATCAAAACCATGCTTACAAATGTAATTAAAAATATTTTAATAATTTTGTTTCAATTCTTTTTAAAAAAAGGTGAAAACTTAAAGCTATTCTATACAATAAATATTAAATTAATTTACAATATGCATTGCATTTATACTAATTTATTATGCTATTTGGTATTTTGCAGGTTTAAAATTCTAAATGTGTTTTATATTGCGAAAAATGACTGATTAATGAAACTGTTACAATTATATAAATATTAATCAATTATGAAAAATAATTAACAATTTTATTGAAAGGGTATGAATTTTTTTTAATTCATCTTGTGGAATAAAAATACATACACAAGAGTGCTTACATTTTTCCCATCTAAGAAACTAAGTCATTATAACTATAGAAAGAATTTAACTGGCATTCAGTAAATAAGTCATTAATGTTTTATACAAATGAATAATTATGATTAATATATATCCTATAATTTAAATACTATACACTTCATACAATTAAAATTTGACAATTATATATGAAAAATCAAACATCAAATAAAATTTATAAATAATTCCAGTTTTCTGACACTTATATTTTTTGTTATTGAATAAAATGCGTTACAATTATTAAAGTGTAAAAATTATTAATCCAGAAATTTCTAGAAATTTAAATCAACAGCAGCAAACACAATATTAGGAATTTAAGAGACTGAAATTGGAATTATATAATTTAATCACAACCTAACAATGGCTAAAACTTTCATTTTTTTACTTGCACTCATTTTTAAATGTACCTAATGCTATATTCAGTTAGTTTTCTTTCAATATATGTTCTAGTTTTTAACTGCTAAAAGTTGTAGACATATCAATAATAGTAATGATTTATTTTATTAAACTGATATTACAATTCTATACCCTCTAAACTGAATATGGGTAACTTTTTTTCCTGAATGGATTACAGTATTTCAATAAGGATTAGGTGTTCTACACTAAGCTTCATACTTTATAAAACTTACAGAAAATGAAAGTACAAGGAAACATAGTTCAAAAATAAATTTCATTATCAAATACAATATTCAATGAGTGTTATAATATTAAATTTAATAATATACATAGAATATGACAAATGCAGAAATAATTCAAAGCTGCATTTAACAAACATGTGCTTTCCTTCTTTCTTTCCCTTTTTTTTAATAATTTTTAAAATATTTAAAGGAATTCGTATGGGCTAATGCACATTTAACATAACTTTTTTTGCAAGAAAATGAGTTGAGCAAGAAAATCTAGTTTAATAATCATATTAATTTCCAAGAGTTGACATCAAAATATCTTACTAACCATGATGATTTTTAGGGGCAAACAAATTGATTACAGACTTCAAAAAATAAAAGGCTAAATGGAGTCCTTATTATTTTTGATATTTAGTCTGTTAATAAAATCAAAATTTTACAACTTAAAAGTGTATGAAATTCTAAAAGTTTTATTTTCAGTACTTTTATTTTAACAAGTGTAATTTAACAGAGTTGATTCTATTTCATTTTATAAATAATTTCAAAAAATTAAATTCATTTTTTCACTTTAAGAAACTATTATATGAAAAGCATAATGAAAGAAAAACAAAATTTAAATAAAGGAAGTTTAAGTTTCATACTCTGATGTCCTTGAAAAAAATAAAACACTGATTAAAAAATTTAAATTATTAAAAAATTAATCACATATCAACCTTTAGATCTTCATTACAGCAACAGATTTAAAAATATAAGTGCTACATATATTTATTAATCTATTATTATTTAATAATATGGATGAAAATGATTCCATTATAATAATTGTATTTTAAGCATATTGATCTCTCACAATTAAAAGAATTTCATGCCCTATTAAATATATATATATATATATATATATATATATATATATATA
>JAPDSC010003557.1:199560-238744 GCA_026290005.1 Latrodectus geometricus | reverse complement strand
GTGTGTGTGTGTGTGTGTGTGTGTGTGTGTGTGTGTGTATAAAAAGTGAACATTTACTTTTTGTATGAATAATAAGATCTATAAACATATTCTTATTAATTTTGAAAGCATTTTTTCAAAAGTAATTTTCATCCTTTACATTTGTGTTAAAAAAATAAAAATCAAGAAAATTTAATTTTTATTTACTTTATATATAGTTATAATAATAGTTATTTTAAATTAATACATTTTTAAAACTTTCAAACCAGTTTATGTGAGACATTGTTCCTCAAACTTTATCAGAATACGGAAATAATGACAAAACATTTCTTTGAAATAGAAATTCTACTTTAAAATTTATTAAATATTCAGGAATTAAGAAATCACACATTTTCAGTAATATATATATATAAATAAAAAATTTATTAGCTGAATACAATTAAATAAGATATATTATACAGTATTGCCTGAAAACCAAACTTAGCATGGTGACATAAAATGACAATATCATATGATTATATAAAACCAACTTATTAAATTCACATAAATATTTATTATTTTATTACTACTGACAGTAAGAAATCTTGGAATAAAAAATTACAAGTCGAAGCTGAAATCAACTGAAGTTGATATATAAATTTACTGAATAAAAAAATATATTCTATTAAAGACAAATCATGGAAATGATTACTAAAATGTATTTTGAAACAAAATTTCTTTTTCTTTATACATTTTTTGTTATTGAAAAAACTACACATTATCATGTTTATTGAGCATATTGTACATATTACTGCTAAAATTTCATTGATGAATTTTATATACTTTCTTATCTGGTAAAAGGGGATAATTCATTATAGCAGCACTCCTAATTTTATTGAACATGTGGCATTAGGCAAAATATTTTTAAAATTGTTAATAATCAATTGAAGATAAAACAACAAAGATAAGATCAACCCATAATAAAATTACAAATTTAAAAAACTTAAATTACCTATTTACTGGAATTGATTAAATCTTAATTTCATGCATGTGATTGAATTTTGGATTAAGAATATATCAACTGCAAATGCATAAGCATATAAAATTAGGATAAATGAGAGATGTCAGAAGATTTAACAATATTTTGTTAAAAAAAATATTTGTACATTCTTTATATATATATTTAGGATTGCACCAAGGTCATAAATATATACACTAGCACTTAATTAAAAAAAAAAAACCCATAATAACATTTTAAAATAACAGATAAATTTGCAATAAGTAATCTAATAATTGTAACTTAAACTTTCATATATTATTGAGGATCTAGACAAGTGGAATTTTTTTTAAATAAAATCTGTATCTACTAATTGCAAATAAAGTATCTTAATTTAATAAATTTAATTTGAATTTAATATTTATTATATGGTTTAAAAATAGTTTAGAATGCCTTGTAACCTATTTTTTCAATAAATAAGTCCTGTACAAATTACTCATAAGAGAATTGGAAACCAAATCAGGTTTTCCCTCACTTTTTAAACTTTAATAGATAAATTATAAAACAGGGTGATTAATTTAAAAGAGAAACCATTTGGTTTTTTATCTACATCTATAATTATATGTAGCAAGATTTTTAACATCATTACTTACTTAATATGTATACATTAATGAGGAGGGGTATCATATTTTCTTTTTCTAAATATGAAGACTTGATTTTTAAATATAAATAAGCAGGAACATCATTAGTATTTAATAGGATTATGAACAAATGATATCAGTAAATCATCTGCTTCTTTCAATCTTTTCAAATTTTTTATTTCTTGAAAACTCATCTTATAAGATTTTGAATGGCAACAATAAAATTCTCTTATATTCTTTAATTTTAGTGAAAATGGCTTGTTATTCTTTGGATGAAAGTATTTGTTTTTATGATGATAATTACACTGTCTAAATCAAATGGAAAAAAGTAGGAAATTTTTTGAAGATATTGTCTTAGTGCAATTAAAAATTACACTAATGCAATATCTTCAAAATAATGCATCTTATAATCAATGCAATGGTTAAAATATTTTGATCAATGGCAAATGACATGGATATTGAAAGACAATGAATCATAACATGAAAGTCTCAATAACGTGAAAGCTTGATGCAAAAATCAAAATTTCCTTAGGAGAAAACCCAGGTCAATCCATACAAAAACTAGTAAACTATGAAGGATATTATATAGTTCAGCATGGAGTTAAAAACTATTTGAAATTTTTCTCTAATAGTTTACAGTTTTTGTGGAAATTGTATCTAAATATTTTATCAACTGCATTTTTGTGTTTGATTTTGCCAATTTACTCAGAACATACAAAAGCAAGGATGTAAACAGCCAAAAATTCCATCTATAGAGCCAAGATAATCCTCATAAAGTAAGAGAATTGTCTTTACACTCGCAAAAGATTGGTACATTAATGCACTCTTAAAGCGAAAAGTGATAGCATTAATTCTTTTACTTAACTATCAATTCTGAAACATACCTGAATAAATTCATACTTTTAATGTTTGCCTCTGAATACGGTCCATTATTGTTGGTTTCAGCAAGAGAAAGTCATTTCACACAAGTCAAACTTAACAATGGAAGTGCTTAAGAAATAATTTGATTATCATTTAATTTTAATAAGCCCCTAATCAAAAATTTTCAATAGACCTTGGCACCAAAATCACCAGATCTTGCTCAATTAGATTTTTCGTGGGATTATCTTAAAAACAGACAGCAAACATTTTCAGTATTTAATAATCAGGAATGATGTATCTAATCAGGAAATTTTTTAATTAAATTATGCTTTTCAAAAATATAATTATCACAGAATTAAGTAACATTATGCATCTCCATTCGTTTTAGCTAACAAATAAAGTTATAACTGTCTAACAGTGTTGGAAATTGTCAACTACACTTACACATTGTTCAAACCATTATACTTTTTTTGTTAGAATGTTACCACAGCTATATCAGATTTAAGGGTTATAAAAATTCATAGATCTTTTTATTCAATTATTCATAGGGTTTTCTTTTTTTTTTTTTTTTTTTTTTAAGATAAAGATTTTAACATTCTTTTCAATGCATTTATTAAATTTTATTATTTTGTGGGGATTAATGGCTTGCTTCTAGCTTTACCTAATAATGGTAAGAGAGTAGGATTCAACAAGTAATTTTCTTTATTTTTAAAAATTCTTTAGAAAAGTTAAAAACTCAACCTTTTATTGCCTCCTCTGAAGTAAAAAAGCAATAATGCAAGAAGAATTCCATGAATTTTCTCATGTTCAAAATCTATATCATGATACACATAAGTGGTTTAATAAATTTATTTAGAAAAATTCTAGAACTAAGTATTTAATGCTTAAAATATAGGCAATCACATTTTATTTCTAAAAAGTTGCAAAGTTTCACAACAATTTTTTCAAAAGATTTTGTCAGAAAAATGTCTAAAGTATTTGAAAAATACATTTATTTTTTTGTCAAATTGTTTAATAGCTCCAAGCAAAACAAACTAAAAGTGTTAAATATTTAAATAAAAAACATATGTATTTTTAATATAATGAAACTATTAACATAGTACATGCATTTATGTTCAGTAGTTACATTATGTTATATATTGTTGATTAATGACAACAAATTTTCAATATGTAACAATATTTCGTTTGAATATTTTGAAAAAGTACTTTTGAATAAATGTGATATTTACTTTTATTTTTCTAAATGATGGGAATGAAATATAAAGTAAAATATCAACAAAAAGTAATAAAACATTTGTACTCAAATTTAATAAAAGCTCATCCTAAATGAAGAATTATATTCTTGAATAATATCTGAAAAACTAACCTTAAAAAGATGTGCCTTTTACCCATAGCCCATGCTGTAGAAGCATTTGAAACTCTACAATTCTGTGTTACTGCCATGAAACATTCTAATATAAGCTAAAAGAAAATATTTCTATAGTAGAACAAATTTTAAACATGAAAGCAACACACAGAGTGTTATTCTCTACATTTTAATTCACAATTATTATGTTAAGTAGAATTAAAAATTTTCATCTAATATTTTTTTTTTACCTTACAATCTTCAATTGCTTTGTCATCAGTCCTTTTCAATTTCTTGAAAGGAGCAATTAAACGATAACGAACATTGAAAGCTTTAAATCTCATTCGATGAGGGAAACCTTTAACAGAAATCAAACATTCAAGGCACATTATTATAACAAAAATTAATGCAAAATTTTCTAAAATTATTGTCATATTTAAACTTAGTCTTACCACCAGCCATTAAATTAACCGTTTCAAGCACTTGCAAAGCTCTTATTTGTTGAACAACAACTCCTCTATCAAAATGATTTGGTTGTTCATTATTATTTGCCTACAGTTAAGAACCAAAATAAAGATTAATATGATGTTACAGTACAGAAAATTACTACTGAAATTAGTAATACATTTATTCCTGAATTTTATAATCAAGGAATAAACTAGTTTACGATATAGTAAAGAATAAAATAAATTCTAACTTTATATTCAAGAAACAACTCACCTTTATACATCGTATGAAATGAGGTTTAGCATGAACTAGAGTTCTTAGCAGATTATCAAGTCTACTGTGGAAATCCTGAGTTAAGGTAGAGACTGGTTCATCACCATTTTGACTGGTAAAATAATGATAAATCATACAATTAACAAAAATAAGTGTTTAATTCAATATCATTAACATGTGCATGAAAAATGTAATGAAAACTTTAAGCAAATAATTTTTAATGTTAATCAAAAAATACTAGCTTAATATATAATTATGCTGCAAGTGAATATTTTCATTTGAAATTTAGTTTTTAAAATATTTAATTAAAAGCTATTCATTGTATGATTATATATATATATATATATATATATATATATATATATATATATTTATATAAACTTAGTGGAAAGTGGAAATTAGATTCTCAAACTTAAATCCATTAAGAATATCCATATTTAATAAAGGTAAATTACAAATTAACACTTATAAATGCACACAGTAGAAAATAATCTAATTCTTGCTAGTAGATATTGCTAAAAAAAATTTTTTTTAATTATGCCAGTTATTGAACATATAATGAATTCTGAAAATTTATATTGAAAAGATGTTAAAAAAAATTTACAAATTTATATATTATTTTATCATAAATTTAGATTTTATTTTATCATAAATTTATAATAAGCAGCAGCTTATGTTAATAATATTAGCCCATTCAAATATTGTATGCTGAGTAAAGCTATTTAAATAACTTTGAAGAAAAGACCAGTATTAAATTAAATTTAACTCATTCACAGATTACATTAAAATTGATTCTTCAGATATTCATAAACTGAGAAGATTTCAAAATAAACTTACAGGTCTGTGTGAGCAGTAGGTGAAATTCGAAAGGAAACTCCTCTGGGGACAGTATCTATATATTAAAAACATTTTCAAACATAAGAATTTTTCAGTTTTAATAATTTTTTTGTGTGAATACAAATTTATCATCTAAAAAAATGTCAACACAAAGTATAAACTCTTATATTGACATTTTCATTATGAACCTTAATTCATGTAATTAGTTTTTGTATATACATATAATTTAAAGAATTACAGTAAATTAGATTATTAGAATTTTAATTACAACAAAAACATAAATTTCTTGAAAATGATATAAATTGTTTTAAAAAATTATTTTAAAAAGTACTTGAGTACTTCTTTACCTTGTGTATATAATGCCTTTAATTCACTGCCAAAGAGATGAGTCGCAAAACCAAAATTACAGGTTGATTTATGAAATACACAAACAATATCATCTGGAACAACATCACGATTTGTTTCCAAAAAATGAGTCGTATCGTAAGGCACACGTCCAGCGAAATGCCTTATTCCAAAGATTCTGGAGTCTGCACTAGTCTTTTGTTCATAAAATCTAGGTACAAAACATTATTCATTAAAAAACTATGAATGTTACTTCCTTAGAAAAAT
The DNA here is from genome assembly GCA_026290005.1 of Latrodectus geometricus. Taxonomy (NCBI): domain Eukaryota; kingdom Metazoa; phylum Arthropoda; class Arachnida; order Araneae; family Theridiidae; genus Latrodectus; species Latrodectus geometricus. The sequence continues at coordinate 232,773 of JAPDSC010003557.1, read as the reverse complement.
AGAACAAAAATACAAAACATCAAAGTGTAAAAAAAAAAAAAAAAAAAAAAAAAATACAAATATTTAAGAAATATAATCAGTTGAAATATTGTAAGAGTAAGTAGACTTTAATGTTCTAAGATTTTATATAAATTGTTGAATAAATATTACATCACATACGGTGAAAGAAAACATTAAGATTCTAGCACTTGATGTATGTCAATTGTTGGAGGAATTGGACTAACTCAGGAAATTAATATTTTTTGCTGTATTAACAAGATTTATAATCTTAGCTTCAAACCATTTTCAAAAATTTGTTCAATGAATCTGTGAAATTTATGGGTACTCTTGATTTTGGGTATGGAATTGATTATGGGTAGATCTATTTTAGCAAAATATTAATTTAGCTAAAATAGGTTAAATTAAGGTTAAATAGACTAATATAAGAATTAATTATTGTAGAACAATAAAAAATTCATAATATGTGGTAAAATTAAATTGAAATCAAACTCCTTTTTTGATTAAATTTTGAGAAATTCATTAATACACATAATCACATAAGTAGTTTTCATGAATTTTCAATTTAATAATTTGTCTTAATCAAAACAGCAAACAAGCAGATACGTATGCATTTAAAGAAGTACCAAATTTTATAAATTATTAAGTTTTGAATAAGCAATCAACACCTATATTGCCTCGAGAAATTGAAATGGAATTTTTCATTCAAAAATTTATATATAAATGATCAGTCAAAAATTTTAAAATATTTAAAAGAATTATAAAGAGTATTATTAATAATTGATATTATTGTCAATCTTACATAAAAATAATAATTTAAAACTGTACATCTGTTATTTTGCTAAAATAAATTAAAAGCATAAAATATATTTACATAAGATAAATTCACTCTAATGTTATATTAATATCAATGATTTTTATTATTTAATGAGATTATAGCTGTGAGTAAAAATAGGCAAGTTTCGTAAATTAATCAATTTTTTTTAACTATCATTCTGCTGAAAAAATTATTAATTATTCAAAATGTTTATGAATGATTGCATGCCTTTGCAAAAAAAAAATAAGCCATTTTTTGAGTTTAGTAAAGTACGATAAAAAATTTGTTATGGCAATTAAATACATACAAAAACATTATTTGGAAAAACATTCCAGTAATAAAGATAAATAGAATATGTTTTATAAACTTAATTATATATCTAATATGTAATATTGATAAGATGCACTACAAACAAATTAACAAAAAGGAGACAAAATATAAAAATTATGTTAATGTGCATTTTACATTTTTATTATAAGCATACACTTATGTCATACAAATCTAACTTAATATCACAAAAATAAATACATCAATAATAAATTCAAAATTATTACATTTGGTTATTATTCCAAAAAAATATATATATATATATATATATAATAACTACAAATAATTTTCATTATTTATAAATATTATTGCCAATTAAGGGAAAAAAACAATTCAGACTAATATGAAGTATTCTAAACTCAAAATTAGTTGGAAGCACACTATCTGTACATTTTCAATGAATATATTAAATTTAACATATTGAATAAAAAAATTTTAAAGCCAATACAGATGTTTTTAAAATAAATTGAAGGGGGATAAAAATTCAAAAACACACAAACCAATTTAGTATTTAATAATCATTAACTATTTCTAATCTTTTATAGTCAATAAAGTAAATATATTGAGGCCCTGAAAGTAAAAAAGAAAATGCGCAGTTTTCATACAAAACTTGTAAAATCTCAGATGATAGCAGGGAACACAATAAAAAAATTTCATTTAGATGATCTGCAATGCTTTACAAATATTTTAATTGGCTTACCAGGTAAGCAATAATAGATTCCCAATTTAATCTTGAAAATTAGCAAATCAGTTCTGAATAGCATAGATGTTGTAAATGCAGCATTAGGCATCTTGAAACATGATAAATGGAAGTACAATAAATGGCTAAACTTGTAAAATTGGATGGATTTATACTTTAAATAGGTTACAAAATGCTTTTGGTAATGTGATATTAGGAGGTAATAAATGGTAAATAAAAATAAATGATAGGTCCATTTTAAATTATATGATAATTTCATACCAGGCTATAAATCTTGCCATGTTCCAAGCAACGTTTAAAGCATTCAGATCATAAGCTTTGGCTGATTTTTCCTTGGTGTAAATACTTAGTCTTATGTCTTAATAAAAGTCTTATGAAAGTAAATCTTGACAAACCTAACATGGCTATCTTTTAAAATTCAGATACTATCATATATGTTTCGACATTGTAGTGTAAAATTAATGGTTTGAAAATGACAACCTTTCCAAATAAACTTTTCTTGTGGAATTTCCATCATATTGCTCTGGTAGTGGCAGGATTCAGAATCTTGGTGTTGAGCTGAACTGTCTTTTGTAGCTATCCCTATTTTATTTTTTGTCACTACTCTGAACAATGATCAATAATTTTCTCATTCATTATATAATTCCATTAGAATAGGTATTTTATTAAAGTAGTTTTTCTTATCTTTTATATTATGGTTTGATATGCCAGATATTTTCACCACTTAGATTCAAATAATACATTTAACAATACCATCAATTATTTTCACTACCTTTAAAAACTTACTATTTATATCCCAATAATTTGTTTTTCTTAATTTCTTGAGCTCTGAAATGATTTTTTATACCAATATCAAATAAAGACAAGTGATATTTGATATATAGACCTTATACAAATTATATGATTTTCTTTAGCAGATCTTATTAATATTCTTGATAATTCCTTAATATTGCTTAATATCAATTATTAATCAATTTAATATAATATGAAATTTATAATACAATATTTTAATATTAATTTCATATTAAATGGGAGAATCAATTAAAACTAAATAAACTTTCAAAATAATGAATTAAATTATTACAATAATTTAAAAGTTTATTTAGTTTTGATTTTGTAAGCACTTTAATTGAAAATCGCTTAATAATTGGAAAATATAAAAGTATTTTTATTAAATTCAGACATAAATTTTTCAGTAGTTCCTATCCAACAGGCAAAAAGCCATTATGGTTTAATGTAGTAATTTTTTTTTCTTTTTCTTTTTGCATGATGTGACACTATGACAATCAAAGTACTTATATATTTTGGAAAAGGTATGTATTATATTTCAATGCATGCTTTTTTTTTATTTATTAACTTAAGTGTATCAATTTTGTGAAATATTCAACAATTTCTAAGAATAAAATATGCACTTTATTGCTAAGAAAATATGATTGCGATTTTATTTAGCATAAAAAGTAAAATTTGTTTCCTAAATTTACCTGGGACTGTTGCGATGTTGTGCTAAGACCTTTTTCAGATAGCCATCAGGAGTACCTCTAACTGAACACTCAACATCCAGCATACTAAGTAATCCAGTTCTCTGTAAAAAGAATAATGGCAAAATTTGAAAATTAAATTTAACTGCAAAATAATTGAAACATTAGAAAAAAACTATATACTACATAATCAGGAGAATTAAACCAAAAATAAATTGTATTCACTAAAGCAATTTTTAAAAAGAAAAATATTTTTCAAGGATATTTTAAATATGTTTCTTTTATTATATTTTATAGAACTGGAAAATAATTTGATAATTAAAATAGTAAATGTTTGTATTAAATTTAAAGTACATGTCATAATTATATTCAAATGTCTTTTAATAATTATAAATTGAAAGTGATCTGAAATTTACATTAACCAATTGACACAAAATTTTGAATATGAATATGCAGTCAGTTATATTTCTTATTTGAACAATATTAAAGACGTATCGAATGAATTTTAAACTTTAATCTTCCAGAATTATTTTAAATAAGGTAATTTAAAAATAATTTTTATGAATAGGAGATTATTAAGTGTTAATTATATTAAACCATAAATGTTTTCATCATTGTAAATTCTACATACAGGATTTTTTTAAAAATTATTGATAAATTCACTTTTTAAATTTTAAAATAGATGAAAATGAAATTTTATTTATTCAATATTTGTTTTTAAACAAAAAGTTCATAATAGATGCATTTTTTTATTTTATAAAACATTTTGTAATTACTATCAAAATAGCCTATGTAAAAAAAAGTAGTAGTGTTTATATAGCATAATAAATTCATAAAAGTAAATTTGAGAACAAGTTTACTATTGATTAAGTGAAAATAAAGAAAGAAAAACATTATCAAAATAAAATTATTTAATGTATTGGAAACTCGAAGTATTTTTTTAGGCAGGATAATGATGTTTAAATATTTATCTTATATTGCAAAGAATCACACACAGTTATATTAGGGAATTCATTATAACAAAAAAGCAGAATAGGATTTTTAAACACAAGTTTTATAAGTTGTAAATGATATACTTATTAAAAAGAAAAAAATTTTTTTATAAAATGATAAGACATCTGTTATCCAAAATGAATGATATACACAATTAACAAAGGCTTAAATTGTCAGAAGTTTGTGTTAATAATTTATTTTTTCAAATTTAAGTGGTAAACTTAATTCTAACAAATTAAATAAATTCAACAAACATTAATTAATAAAGACATATTTCACATTATTTACAATCCCAAAAAAAAAAAAAAAAAAAAAAAAAAAAAAAGAGAGAGAGAGAGAGAGAGAGAGAGAGAGAAGCTCATGTTTGTGTTATAAGAACCATGACATTTATAAATAGGCCCATAATATAAATATTTTGTAGCCTATCAAAATTTTTTATGATTAATGTTGATATTATCTACTGTTAAATTTTACTTTGCTTTTGTACATTACGTTGTTGACTTATTGACAACTTACTTATTAAGAATGATCTATTATAAAACTTTGATGAAAAAATTTATGGAGCATTAATTTATCTTTAATCAATTTTATATAGCTTAAGTTGAAAAATAAAATTTACTTAAAAAAATAAAATAAATAAATATCATTCAATCACATTAGGCAAATTAACTGGACAAAACAGAAAAACTAAAAGAAATTGATATTTTTATATTCTATAATTGATTAAAGTATGGATAAATCAGTTAATAAATATTAAATAAATAAAAAACAATTGAAAACATCTTATTGAGTGATAAATTTAATTTAACTAAATACCATTGAAACTTTTCTTAGAAGTGCTATTTATCTCATTAACTGTAAAAAGTGCTATTTATCTCATTAAAAATAAATATTTCTAATGAGATAAATAATTTTATTGAATAATTTGGCCTAAGAAATATAAGCAAGAAATGAAAGGTAAGTTAAGGAAGGAGAAAGATTTCATAATCTTAGTCACTTTAAAAGAAGTCATTTTTAGTAAAAAAAAACAGTGCTATAAATAAGGAATTGAAATCTTATTTCATGCCTTTAAGTACTAAAATGAATAAGGATTACTCAGAAAAAAACTTTTTGTAATATTTTTGAAAGGATGAGTTTTCAAATATCAACTAATGTGTGTGTGTGTGTATTTACTAAAATACCACATAAAATTTCTGCAATATAACTTTTATATCTTGCTGTTTAAACAATGGAGCTATTTTTTAAGATTAAAGGAATGAAGCTAAAAAAAATATTTTCCATCTAAGAGACCATAAAAATAAATTACTGTTTCAAATATAATTCTACAAACATAAAATTGTTGAACGATTAAGTTCTAATTTTTGAAAATATGAAATTAAAGTATCACATTATGAACATTTTCACTTGAGGTTTTTATAATTAAGTCACACATGCACAAAAGAAACACATTTTAAAGTCAAGACATCACCAAGTTTTTAAGTATATATGTGTAAAATATCAGCATTTCAAAGTAAATTAAGATTAACGTATATATTATAAAACTGGTTTCTTATATGAAATAAAATACAATTATCAAAGGACCTATTTAAAATACATTAAACGGTTAAATTATTTATTAAAAAATTGCTTAATTATTATACAAACATTAGCTTATAATGAAAAATTTACCAGTGATGAAATGAGATCTATACATGGCACATTATCAACATAATCAACTTGCAAATCACTTTGAACTCCTTCCTCACGACAAGATTCAATACTGCTCTTAAACACGTGAGTATTGTAGAAGTGCTGGAGTGTTTCTGCACAAAGATTGATACACAGGTGTTCCAAGTGACTTGGCTGAAAGAAATAACAACGCATGATAAAAACCCTAATTCATTGCATTTAAAAAATACAAAAGTTATTAAATAAATAATTAAGCAATTTATCTTACCTTACTGGCTTCGAATCCAAACATATCCAATATACCAATAAAACCATCTGTAGCATGTCGCACAGCAGAATTGAGCACGGTCATAGACTTAGAAGCCTTCACACCACCTGAACCTAGTGTGGATGCATGTTGACTACTATTTTCTGCAATTCAAAATATTTATGTTTACAAAAATTAATAACAGTTATTGATATCTTTACAATTACATATAGTAATGCAAACAGTTATATAAAATTAAACACTCCATACCTGTTTGATTATGCACTGATTCATTACTATCTGAACTCAAAGTTCCTGATGTTGAGCCCAAACGTTTGAGACTATTGGCTCTCCGCACAATAGTTGCTACTGTGCGGCAATATAAAGCTTTGGATAGAGCATCTCGGGTTGCAGTTGCCTGAAAACGAATTTAAGTATATTATACATTCTTAATAAATACAGTATAAAATGGTACATTGATAAAATGAAAATTTAGAAATATTTAAAAACATTTGGCTAAACAATTTTAAAACACAAAATGTTGCATCTAGATTTTACTCTGTAAAACAGAATTTTTTTTTATATAACAATATTTTCAGAAAACATTGATTAAAAAAATTCATTAATATCACATTAATTTGCTTTAATCAGTTTATAGACAAAAGTAAAAAGAAACAATAAAATAAAATACTACAAATAAAATTTATACATATACATGAATTTTGTCCTTACCAATAGTCTTTTTAAAAGGATTAGTATTTTATGTAATATGCATTAATATATATATCTATGATGAGCTATTAAATTTCTATATTCATATGCATTTTTGCAATTAAATACTTTAAATAACTATATACTTCTATAATGAATTAAATGCAACAATCTGACTTCTAAGTCATAAGACCTGCATATAAATTGAGCTTCCTTCTCTTTATATTTGAGAATTTTTTTTTTTTGAGTGGCACTGATGCCATGATTAGAACTGCGCACCCAGTATATGGATGAAATTAAGCTCTCAATTTAGTGAACTGTTATTTATTTCCATTTGCACATGAAAAAATTACTTGTGTATATAAAACGTAGAAATATACACAAGTTTTTTGAATAACTTTATTCAGAATCAATGTCAAATAAATTTTGAAATTTTTTTAAACCTAATAAATAAAAAAATAAGAAAAATAACTATCACATTTACTCTATATGAAGTTTTTAATACTTGCAGCACAATATTAACATTTTCTCCTTAAAATTATCAACAAAGTACTGGAAATATGTTTGAGAAATCAAATAATTTACATTATTTATATAATTAATTAAACGTTTACTTACAAGACTGGCGTCACAAAGGGATTTGAGTAATTGCCCTCTAGCATTGCGAGTTCTTGTTGTTAATCCACGAAAAAGAGCTACACTGGAAACACCGAGTAAAGTAGCAACAGCTTTCATTTCAGCTAAATAAGGAGAAAAAAATTGTTAACCACTAAATTAATGGCAAATTTATAAATTAATATATTTAAGAAATATTAATTAAATTAATATATTAAAGAAATGTAAGGAATGTAATAAATATTCATGTATTATAAAAATACTGTATATTTGATTATTTCTGACCATATGAATAGTTAAGTTGAACATGGAAAAAATATTTTACATAATATTTTTTTTTTTACATATTTTAAATATTTTTACACAAACTTTAAATATTTTGTTTCATATTTTAAATGAAAATAAGTTATCCAATCAATTTGAAAAAAACCCACGAATCGAAATAAATTGCGGCATAATCAAACACAATACAAAAGAAAGTAAATTTAAAAACTAGATTGTTTCACTAAAAAAGCAGAATGCATTCACATATTTTTACAGTAGATATGTTAAAAATCATCAACAAAAGAAGTCAGAGATTAAGTTCGGACAAAAAGTTTTCTTTTTTTCTGCTCAAAGGATTATAAACTACCATTAAGTCAATTTGAAACAATCAATGTGTCAATTTAAAACCTAAATAAAGAAGTCAAAATATAAAATGAAATGTTACATTGCATTTCTGAAGATATTAAACAAGCTCACAGGCATTTTTATTGTAATAACTGATTTACAAAAGCATAAAATGTTTGCATGAAATGTGTATATTTTATAGCTTAGTGTTAAACTTTGAAAAATGTTTTATATTTAACTTAGATGCATACCATTTCCACCCTTGATGTCAACTTCCATATTAGCTCCATCTACAAACTGAATATTACCAAGAAGCAGAATAGCCGCTAATACTCTCACAACATCCATTGATGGAATTCCTAATACTGATAAGCAAGACTGAAAAAAGAAAAATTTATTAAACTGATCGACAAACTCAGGAAACAAAGTTGCATCCTTACAAAGGTTATGTTTATTAAAATGTTAATTAAAAATTCGTGTATTACATTAGAGAGAACATTTTTATTAGTTGTAGATTACTTATATATTGAAGATAACATTTTAAATTTTATAATACATATAAAATGAACAAAATAAGGTTTTTAATGCTTTAGTTTTAAGTTCAACAGTGTGAATTGTTTTGATTTCCTACTCAAATATAGTGTTTCAGAATCAAATTTTAAACATAGATTCTGGTCAAAACAGTCCTCACATAGAGAGAACATAAAATGATAAAAATAATACAAAATATGATTTGATTAATATAATTAGCATAAAATAATGATTAATATAGGTTTAAATGAGTTATAATTTAATTTAAATTTATTTATATAGCATTCATATAAATAATGAAGGATATCTATACTAACACAAGTGTTATTTAAAGTAAAATGAACTTGATGAAATGGGAATCAATATTTTGTTATTAAAAACTAAGTTTTACTCTCAATCTAAGAAGTATCAATAAAAAAATGTCATTTACATAATTACTTATATCATCTGATAACTTTCAAAAAATTAATAAAAATATATTGAGTTACTTCAATTTGTAGTGCAATATAAAAAAAATGTAAACAATTTTTTTTTAAGATTTCAATAAAATAGTTTATAATTGCAGCAATGAAATATACATTGCAATATTCCGAAATAAAAGTTTTCATAAATCCTTAGGAAAAAAAAAAAAAAAAAAAAAGAATATTAATTAAAAAAATTAATAATTCAACAAAAAATATAATTATTGAAAAATATAAATGTATGAACTGGAAAGGAGTTGTGTTAGAAATAATAAATAATTGATTTAAAGCTCTAAGAAAAGGCAAATATATCCTCTGCAAAATTTTTAAAATAAGAAACAATTAAATGTCAATTTCCAGTGATCGAAAAACATTTACCTTCCATGCTTCAAACCGAGAAGCATCTTCAGATTCATTTTGAGTGATATCCCCTTGATTTAGGTAACAAAGATTATGCAGAGAATAACCAGCAAGACTAAGTTGTGCTAAAAAAAAATTGCATTTTAATAATAACTCAGACTAAATTAATCTTTCTCATTAACAATTGCTTTTATAGATATCATCAATATTCTCCATAGGAAACAGTTTTTAATGTAAGGATCTCATGCAAGTAATGTAATATGCAAGTTTAAACCTTTTACAAATGATTTTAAGTAAATTTCCAGACAAATGGGAATTAATGATTTGAGTTTAAACATGCGATTTCATATGGATTAACATGTATAACTTATATGACAAATTCCACTAAGATTATACAAATCTTTTAACTCAATTAAGTTAATTAATATGAAATTTACAAAGATATCTATACTTACAAGTTTCATTATATAAAATAAACTTTAAACAATAAATCATTTTTATCCAATTTTTTAATGATCAATAGATTAAAAAGTCCTAGTATCCAAGTTAATTTAAAAAGGATAGAATTATAATATTAATGTTCCAACAAATTATTTTCTATCAAATACTAATTATTTGAAAAATTACATATTAATAAATAATTACATGTAGTTAAATGTATGATTTTCCAACAAATGTTCTAAATATTTCTGAGAAAACTAAATTATTGGAATGCAATTAATATTTATACAAGTAATTCAGATATTATTCAAGTACTCACCGCGTTCTTCTTTAGTTAGACCAGCCAGCATTTGGTAAAATATATGGTAATTCTTCTCATTAGGAAGCAAGTGGATGACTCGGGTCTAAATAAGAAAAAACACAATTGTTATTCTAAAAAAACTATTATCCAAAAATATTTTAATCTAAATTGTATGAATAGGATACATTATTTCATTGATCTCAATTTTTCATGTCTTCTCATAATTTCTTAATGAAATTACATATTATTACCATAAAATTACACAAGAAATTACAGGTTTCCATAATTTAAAAATCATAACTATTAAAAAGATTACACAATTCAATAAAAAAAAGTTATTAATTCTTTTCAAAAGATGAAAGTACATCGTACACATCGAAAAATATTTGTGAGAAAAATAATCAATCAGTACCTGATCCAAGAAGTAACAATGTATTTTAGTTCTGTAAAGAGCTCCATCTGTTACTTGCACTTCAATGAAGTGACCCTAGAATGAAAGTTTCACGTTTTTATTTATTATATAAACCTTCTGCAATTTATCTGTTTGAAAAAAAATATCATTTATAATAAGAATGTTAGATAGAATTTGCATGTTAATATTAAAAAAAAGTTATTTATACAATCTCAAAACACCAGTTTCCTCTTAATATTAAGAACTCAAGTTGCTTTTCACTCAGCATGGACATCCCATAAACATAAGTGCATTTAGTGTACTTTCAATTGGTTCTGCGTATGAATTAATTGATAAAAATGTAAAATTCTTTAGAAAGCCATTATTGCTTTTTGTTATGAAGCATTTTTTGTGTATTTTGATTACTCCCTAATATTAACTTGTCAGTGTTATCTAATTTTTCATTTTTTAAGATTTGTTTTTCCATCAGTTTGTTCTTGTCTTTAAAAAGTAAATTGTTTCATGCTCTTAATTGCCCCTTCATAATATTATTGTATCTTATTTTATCAGAGTTAATAAATTTTTAAATAAATGTATGAAAAATTTGGGTTTCTAAATATAGAAAAAAAAATGCTAAAAATAAGATTTGCTAATTTATTGTCAAATATTTTCAGCTCTTAACAATCTACAATTTTGTGAATAGTAATTCTATCTTACTTGGTTCAGTATTCAAAATATGCATGTTTCATTATCTACTTGGTGTTAAATATTCTGCACTTTTTTTTAATCTAATGGCTGGTTGGGTTTTGTGGCGCAAGGTCCAAAAACGACAAGCTGCGCCAATTTAATCAAATGTCTAATTTTAACAATTTTTTCTCTCTCTCTCTCTCATTGATCACAAGAATTATTTAAATACAGCATTATGCAAATAAAAGGATAAATGCTTAAGGTAAGCAATAAAACTTTTAAAAATTTTTGCTTTACAAGTATACCATAAAATTTGCGCTGATTTATTTATAAAATATTCAATTTCCATGTCAATAATCTTTAAACAATATCATAAGAAAAAAAATTACCTTTCTCACATTAGCTAGTTTTATCACAGAGTCACAAAGAATGAAAATTATTTTAAAAAAGATATATTTTTTTACATAAAAAAATTATATTATATCTAAAAACCTATAAAACACTTATTCCTTTTAAAATAACAACTGTAATTAAAAATTAAACTGCTTTGAAAATTTGCTTTTCAAAGGCTAATAACATTTTAATAAAGTTTTCAAATGTATTCATTCAAATTTCTTAAATAATTAACTTCCATTTTGAAAATTGATTTTACAACTTAACTTTAAAATATTAATTATGTATTATTTGCAACAAAATGAATGTTCAGAAATTGAAAATGTACTGATAAAGATGGATTTCATAACTTATAAAAATTTTAAACCATAGTCAATTTTTAAGTTGTGTGTTTAATAGTGTGAGAATCACACAACTACTAATGTTTATTAATCTATAAATAGTAAACGTAAATTAAAATCTAGAACGGATAGAAATGAATCGTAAAAATCTAATGTTCAAAATCATAAAATATCTTATGACTGGAATATATTAAAGAGTTACTTTTTTACGCACTTACTTTTCTTTTTGCCTATTATGCGTATTGTATAGAATTACTCAAATTTCATACCGAAATTAGACAACCTACGTCATAATAGTTTTGATATCGGTAATTTTATTCAGCTTATTTTAGTATGCTTACTACATATGGTGTAATTCATTATATATAGAGAAGTTTTTAATTCTGAAATTTACTTAACTAAATCATGTTAGGTGAATGCCATTGTGAGATTAAGCTTTTTAAAAAAGGAAATCTGTAAAACGGCAATTCGCTATTAATCAAAAAATTTACTGACAGTTGCTTTGAGCAAAGATTAAAATTTAACCTAATTCAACTTAATTATATTTTACTACAGATTTTTTCTAATCTTGTTCTTGCTCAGAAAATGTAAGTTTTCTACATTCGAAATCGCGCGAAGGACTAAAGCACTGTTCTTTTTTAAAGAAAAATTGTTCAAGAATTCCTGTCATATTCTCCCATGTTGTACAATAAAACTCATAACTTTAATAGTTTTATAACTAATAGACATCCCATTCGGTTCGGTTTTTCAAATCTAAATTTTTCTTGGTACCTCGAAATGAGAAAATTTTTCACAAATTTTGTTTATTTTCTCGTATTTTCCTTTGTTACCAAAAATATCTACAGATTAATTTTGGTTTATTCGGTGTCACGTACGCAGATTTTTATTTTTCAATTTATATATTTTATTCACTACATTTTTTTTACTTCATCCCATATCAGAAAAAGAAATAGCAAAGAAATTTACGAGCAACCACAAGTGACAAGATAGAGCAGTTTGCGTTTAATTTTTTTATTTAAGTTGAGACCATGGATTTGATTGTGAGGTTAGTTCGTTAATCTACAAGCACATTTCACACACAAGCGCTAATTCAACCGCCACATTTTGCTTAAATAGATTCCGAAGCATTGCAAGCATCCAAATACAAGGTAACAGTTGAACTCATGTACTAATCTATATAGCTTTGTCGACTTGAATGATGAACGATTTCAATTTGAGAAGGAGTGGTTAAAAGAAATAAAATAAGGAAAAAGTAAATTTATAAGAAAAATAATATTAATGGCTTCAAATTCCTATGTTATAATTAAATTTACTTTTTGCACGCATAAATTAATATTGGACAAATACACTTAAATATAATAAACCATGTGTATAAGGCACGCTCTTTTCGCCAAAAACATTTTTCTCTGCAATATGCTGAACAAGTTGATTCTTGCAAGAGCTTTTAAACGCATAACTATTTCTGAAGTTCAATTATTTTTTTTAATTTATTTTTATTCCTTCCGGGAAACTGCTAAATTGCATAACATAATGTAAGAAACGTTTCGCATTTGCCATCCTTATTTACTTGATGAGGATACATGGTAATCAATGTAGGAACGGTTAGACATTGTAGTCCTTGACTAGAGGCATATGTAATTTATTTGTGCATATCACAACCACGGATCTATTCGCTACTAATTGCTTTTTAGACAACAAGCCGATATTTCGAAATAGTGACAAGTGAGTGTTTCCAGTTTCACAAATTGAGTATTTTATTTCTCTTAGAATTTTTTAATGGACTTTATATTCTATCAATTATTTTATGTTAAATACTACTTTTCCATTTTTTCTTTTCTTTTCCAGACGGAATGGACTGGTTCATTCCATCTGGTGTTTATGCACAAAATTAACCATTTCTCGATATACATGATACCATGCAAAAATAATACATTTTTCTCAAATGCATATTGCTATACATTTTGACATGCATAATTTTGATCTATTCAGATGGAAAAATTAAGTACCGATAAATTTAAGATTAGTACTATGTTGCAAAGTAGTCTCTTAAGACAATGGGTCAAAGAAAAGGTATTACATATTATTTTGATTCCTTAGAACTGTATTGTACAGATATTGAATATATTTTCTATAAATATTTTTCATTTTTTTATTATTTGAATAGAAAAATTAATTGAACTTACCCTTCATGAAAATTTGCATTTAGAGAATATATACAGTAAATGTGCTTCATAAAAGAAAAGCATATTTTTTTGTAAAAATTACCAATGTTGGTTGTTTTATCATCTATTAATTACTCAGTTTTAGCTATTATTCATAAGGAAAAAGACCAAGTACTCATCTATAATAAAAGCGTGCACCAATTATTATACACATGAAATTTCACTATGCCTGTATGTTAAGTTTTTTTAGAAATTTTCGCAATTTAAGAAAATTGAAAATATATGCTTTAAAAATTTATATTACTCGTAGAAATTGCTTTAATACAAATGCACAGCTCTTGAACAACTGTTTGGGTGTGTTTGAACGAATGTATTATCTTTGACAACATTTCTCGATTCTTTGTGCTTAATGGGCCTTAAATCAAGACCCTTCCTCCACAAAAAAGAATAATGTATTTGGGTCTCACAAGTCATTATAATAATCATTTATACATTAAAACAATGAAATTTAATAATATAACTTAAGCAATGCAATTTAAATATAATTGAACGCATTTGTAAACTATGTTATGGACTATGAAGTAAATTTGTAAAGCAAATCTTGTATTGAATTCAAGCGAATTGATTTATTCTGATGATTTCCGTGATTATCTTAATCACTAAATTTTCATTCGCTTAATATTTCAAAATCTTTATATGTGATTATTGATAATAATTTCAATGCAAATGCAAAATAGTTTAGTAGATTCTGCTTATTTTACATGATTATAAATTTTTTCCTACTGCTGGTCACTAAGAATCTTTCACCTTTCGACAATGCAAAAAGGGCAGAACTGATAGTATCTTGTAAAATAAGATATTGAGTGAGCATTAAATCGTAATTACAAAAGTGGGTAGGTTCTCGTAATTTAGAAGCAATGACAAAGCAGAAATCTTCTAGATTTGGTTTACTTTTCTAAGAGGTGATCATTGCGACTTATCCTCAAGTGCCTCAGACAATTTAAATGAACAACAGATCATTGATATGATACGGTACAAATCGCGCAACATTCGACAACGATGCCTTTTCCTAAACAGGCCACTGTAGTCAAAGGTAAGCAAATAAATTATTTACCCATTTTTACATACAAGACACTTGCACACAAAGCCTAAAATCTACAAAAGAGTATTAAGTTTGTTTTCTCAGTTGCAAAGTGTTTTCATAAAATATTGCTTTAAAATTCAGCAAAGGAATTTTTTATTGTTTATTCAAGAAAAATATGCATGCATAAACAACGTTTAAATCAGAAGTAGAAAGCTGAAAGTTTTCTTGCCAATGATGGATCCTAATGTTCTCTGTATGTGTTTGTCGAGATTTAAGCAATTGTAAAATAATTGTATAACTTTAATTTATATGTTAAATATATATACCAAATGGTAAAGTAAATTTCTGATTTATGCATTTCCTTTATTTTAGTAGGTCATGTCTCATATCCTGTTATATACGATAATAATCAGATTTTCTACTAAGCTGAAGTATTTTGAATATAAATATATCTCAATCACTCGTATTACATATATAAATGCTATTAGTTAGGGCAGTACATCACGTGATGTCAACACATAACAGGTGCAAACTCTTATTCGAGATCTTCCGGTATCACAAAAAATGTTCCTTCTTTTCCAAACAAAGATCAGATAAACAGTTACTCCTATTAATTCAGCAGTTTCTTTTACCACAACTCGTCGCCCACGCTGAAATGGTATTTTGATTGGATTGGTTCTTAGTAAGTGATGGGCGTGTCTGTTTGATTGACGTGCCCTGAGGATTTCGCAGAGCCAATGACCAGAAGCCGGAGTTCTTGTCCCTGAACATTCCAAATAAGATTTCTTTTGCCAATTTCCAAATCAAAGCTGTTTTCATTTATTGGTCGTCCGTTTATTTGTATTCAGCAGATGTGCGGGCTCAGCCTGTAGCGTGTATGTCATTGTCGTCTATCAGTGACTGGAGGGTCGGTAAAAACCAGAAAGGTGTAGTATAACTCATGGCTTAATTACTGGTGCTCAATAATTATTAAATGGCCGCACTGAGATTTGTCAATGATTGATTCGATCGAACAAGTGTTTGATAGCAGAATCTGTACCTCATTGCTACAATGATTCTTGACAGATTCACGAAAGTATATTATTTACAACTGTAACTGAAGTGTATGTTTATCGAAACAAATTCATTGAATAGTGACAAAGAAATAACTTAAGTATACGTAAAAGAATTATAATAAAAAATGAGAGGTGAAGCTCAAAACTGTGGAATATTAAGAGTTGCACAAGTCGTACTATGTTATGAATATTTTGATAACTATTCTTCAGAAAAGTCTTTATAAATCGAATAATAATTATATTCATGCTATAAGAAGCAGCATATATAATAAGTAGAATAGCTCAGTCTATATTCTACAAAATATAAGCGAAAAATGCATACTTTCTTTTTGATTAATTCTATAAGTCCAAACATAACAATTTCGCAAACTTTTGATGTTGCGATTTTTACTTATGGCTACAAAATTGCAGGGTAATACAATTATGGCGCAATGAAAACTTCAAAGCTCTCGAATTTTATGTTTAATTTTTCATGTCTTCCATTTTTCTTAAGAGCAATTAATTTTTCATACTTAAAATATCATAAATAAATTTTTGAGAAATATTGATTCTTTATGTATATAAGTTCCTCGAATCTCTGTCATGGGGGCGATTTTGCTGGAAAACAAATAGCTTGTGATGGTTGTTAAAAAGACCCAGATATAATTGTGACTACATTTATAAACAATGTAACATAACGATCATTATTTATTCAAATTATTTTCTAGGGATATATTATAATTTATTTGTGATTTCACTGAATTACTTAGAATTGATGACAGCATATAATTAAAGTATTGTCATACCAACTTCGGGTATGAAGACAAGACAAACTCTGGATTGGTAAAGGAATAAATGGAAGAATTTTTCTTTTCCATAGGAGTTTTTTTTAATATACAGTTAGAACAAATAGTTCCTTGAGTAATAGCATTATTAAAAATTGTACACCTCACTGAGAATACCATTTGTAGTCTTAACTAAAATGACTGGCAGGAAAGTTCTTGAGTCACGATAGCTCGGATAACAAGACCGATCATTAGAGCATAAATAACATGCAAAGGCGAAGTTCAGACATTATTATAAAAAAATTGCTGAGGTTTAAATATTCTTGAAACTGAAATACTTAGGGGAAAAACCTGACTGAATTTTAAAAATCCAGAAATACATGAAATCACAAGAAAGAAACACTAGAATAAATTTTATTAATTAGCCTTATTTATCTCAGCATGGGCGATGCTAAGAGATATAAAGTTAAAAAGAAAGCCAAAGGGAAAGTTAAAAATCTTATGCTGGAAACCATTGAAAATAAAGGCAACGTTATATGCCAAATGATGGATGAATGATGAATTAAATACCCAAAAATAATTGAAACATCCAACTGGAAAAATGAAAATTATAGAAATGTTGTCTAGGAGAATTTAATTATATTATAAGTCTCAGTATTTCTTTCTTTATACATTCAATAAGAAATTCCTTTCATACAAAACGCTTTTTCGGGTCCTTTGCCTCCTCCGGGTCATTGAAAAAACTGGCGCTGGACACTAAATTAGCGACGATGACCTTATATAAATGTATATTTGGTAACCATCAGTGACATCGAATTAACTAAGCGTCATTAAAATAATGAATTTTTGCGGCTCTTTTGTCAAGCATATTCTTAAGTAAACGATAACAATATATCATACTGTCAAAATAAATCATCAAGCAGATATTATTGCGATCACTTACCCGCAAAACCGCTATGGGCAGGCGAATGCAATCGCTTGAACATGCTATTATCCACGATTTTAATTGAAGTAATCGATTAGAGGAAACAGGCGTGGTATGGAGATCTAATATAGGAAAAGAATTTACCATCTACAATTTTTTGTTTTTCGCAGCAATTAGGTTTAAAATTCATCACCCTGCGACAGCACTACCTTACTCCGCTGCATGAAAAATGGGTACATACTAATCTGGGAACTCATGGGGAGAGAAAACGGAATAGTAAAGAGCATTGACTTAAGGAAGAATAAGTTATGGACAAAAGGCGGTTCTAAATACGCTTTTCTTCTGCTAATATTTAAACACTTCTTTTAAACATTAAAAATGTTTTTAGAAGAGCGGTAAAAAAAATTTTTTTTCATCATGGTAATTTTGAAATTGAAGAACACAATGCTATTGTAAAGTTTCAGGCAATATCATTCATTTAAGAATATTCCTGTTTAACACATTAATCACTTCTGATTTGGACTGCTCGAACTGTAAGTGTAACATTCACTTTTACCCCATTCACACTGCACATAAAACGAGTTTAAATATCAATTTAAATTTTTTGCAGTGGCAATTTGTGATTTAAGTAAATCGGAACTGATTTTTCTTAAATCAATTGGCAAACTGATTTAAATACTTTTTAATTAGTTTAGCACCATTTTGTTTCCTATTGTCAGTGTTTCTTGAAGTATCTCTAGCCGATTAAAATAAATATAAAAGAAACAAAATTAGAAAAATAAGGTAACAAAATTATTCATAAAAGCATTAAAAATTATTTTAGGCTCGAGAAAAAATAGATTTTTCAACGTCGTTCTTCGTTTTTGTATTCCTCATTTGAAACATCACAATCTTGATTAACATCGTTGTGGAGTGTAAATGTTTAAAAAACATGCTCAACTATAAAAAATTCAAAAATTTCCTATAATTTATAATATGAACAAACAATAATTAATTTTTTGAACAAAAATCGATATTTCTTAAATCAGTTTAAGAAGTACGAACACTGTTTTCAGCATGATGTTCAAGCTATATATATATATATATATATATATATATATATATATATATATATATTTAAAAATTGTAGTGAGATCAAGGTATTGTAGTGCAAATCACCAAGCAATATTTATCCTTTGGGTGATAAAAATGATATATTCTTATAATATACTGCCTAATAAAACTCCTAAGGAACTAAATTAAAGAAATCAATTCATAAGTTCAAGGAGATTATAGGCCAAGATAAAGTTTAATCCAGTTTTTACTTAAATTCATCATTTGCTGAACATGCCTAATTCGACCTAGACCAAATGGTTTAAATTAGATTTTTAATTATAACGCTCTACTCGAGGAGCAATTGATGTTCAAATTGAAGGTATGAACTGTTGTTTTAAAGGTCAGAAAGCCAACTAATCGGCTAAAATGATTAAGTCGGGAACGTTATTCATGTGACGACATTATTGTATTGAACTTATTGTTTTGACATCTATTGATTCTGGTTCAATATGCAATTTGTAGCACTATGAACAGTGAAAAATTCAATTTTGACATATTACTTGAAATTGGCTCCAAACTACTAATATCGTTATCCTCGGGAGATTTACACCCACAAACAGTTGAAATGATATCCAGAGCAACAGCTATTCAATTATCTTGCCATCCAGATTCAAACGTTAAAAAAAAATCAGAAAATGCATTGCGGAATTCAATATTATATGTTTTCAATAAAAGCTATATTATGTTGATATTTAAAATCACCAGTTAAAATGTGAATAAAGAATGTAAACTGTAAGTGTCACAAATGATTTGATAGGTATACATAAAAAGTATTATTTGATCAAGAGTTACTTTAATATGAATCTACAGTTTAAAGTAGATTTCAAATCTTTATAACACTCAAAATCACCAAACTAAATTTGATTTGGTTTGCTTTTTCTCAACGGTCATCTTTTGCACAAGAGGGCTAATATGCACAGGATCTATTATTTTAAAGTGGATTCTGAACCACTATAAACATCCAAGTTCAAAGTGGGAAGTCAATTCGCGAGCTGTCGAACCGAAGACCAGAATTCTGTAAGCTCGACTCACCAAATAAACCCAAGAACTAAGGATTTAAGATGAAAAAGCTGACTTTTCAGCTTCTCGTTTTAATTATTCTTAATGAATAAATTTGAATAAACTTAAAAATAAATAACCATAAAATTGCATGTTCTATAAAAAGATGTGAATAAAATACGTATAAATGTTTATACGTAAAACAGCTATTGAAAGAATAGAAATAAAATATTTATAAGAGAGCATTAACCTTGCTTATATTTGATTCTGTATAATTTCCAGAAACGAATTTCTGAGAGTATTAGTTGGAATATGAACTGTTTCATTATTTCTCTACGTCCTCATCCTAACTTACAACTGCTGATATACTGAGATGGAATATTTGAGATATTTTTTGACAAATGTTTGCGATACGTTTGTTTTCGGTGAAATAAATCAAAGCGCGTTTCTCTACAAATAAAAATTGCATTGAACTGAATAGAATAAGATTTTCTTGGAAAATGAAGATGAATGTTTATTTTAAAGAATTTTAAAGTTTTGATTGCGTTTCAGAGAAGTTTACTTTTATTTATTTTTTAAATGAAGGGAGAATAGCAATGATGTTTTGGAGAAAATGAGAAGTTAATGATAGAAAAGATTGATATTTGCATTCAGCAACATCCGGTCTTAACTAAATTCGGCTCTTTAGTTTTCAAAATAATCTAGAAACCTAAAATAGAAATCTTAGGTAAATCAAACGGATAGAAGTCCTGATATTTTTTAAAAGTTGTTTTTGAATAGATTCAATTAAAAAGATAAAAATAATTTTTAGTGTGGAAATCATGTAGATAAATATTCTTAACTTCTGTATATAAAAAGTAAAGAATATTTAGCAAAAACTGAAAGACTTATGAAGTAAATTTTAAACTAGATTAAATTAAGGATTTATCAGAAATTCGAATAGGCAAGTAAACAAGATTAACTTTCCAAATTAATGTTAAATTAAATATGAGCCCTTAATTTTTCCAATAAAATAATACACTAATCACAAAAGAATACCTGTTGTTGGGAATATGTTTGTAACTTTTCTTATATAAAACAAATGTACAAAAATATATATTTTTTATTGAAATATAAAAGTGCTTTCTGATGCATTTACAACAGATCTCAATCGATCGATTCATTTGACGTAATATAATTAAGTTACTTCCTTCTTATTAAAGTTTTTAATAGCATCGAAGCGTTTCTAATTTACATTATTAAATGACATCTTTACATAATTAAAGAACGTTTTACGAATAACATTCTTCTAAATTAACATATAAAAAATTATTTGTTTTAACAGGAAACTCGTTTGTATCATAACTAAATATTTCTTCGGAATGCTATCTAACTCTGTGATCACACAAAAATTCAGACTATGCTATTTCATTTAAACTCCATTACATCATTTTATGTACTGTCGCAAAGATCACTACTTAAGTACAGACATTTGGGAAGGCTCTGTAATTCTACGCATTTCCCTGTACTATTTTGATTTATATTTTTAGTGAATTCCTCTAAAGTTGATATTATCGTGTATTTAACTGAAAAATTGAAAAAAAAATCGTTATTTAGTTCAGCCTCTGTTTATTTTAACTATTTCGCTTTAATTTTTAGAATGTATGTTAAATTTTATTTGTTTGCATTTTACAACAGAGGTGTAACATCATTTACAACACTGAATTGGGAATCAAATCCAAAGAGCAAAACCCAAAGATTCCTTAAATATTTCTTAGACATTAGTTATTTTTAATGTTAACTATCGATAACATCTCGCTAAGTTCTATTCTTAAGGAGAAAAAAATTATGCAGGAAAATACTAGTTTTATCCTATTTGCGAGGAATGTTGAATGTCATTATAAATCTAGCTATGGCAATTATCAAGATTTTCATTAGAAAATAAATTGCATTTCTTAATTTTCAATCAAAATTTATAAAGTTGTTATGCTTGCTCAACAGATGGCGTCAGTATATCAATTACTCTAATGGTTTTTACAATTCCCATTTCTTGTATATTACTCGATTAAAAATGTAATGTATTTAATTAAAATTGCTTAACATTATAGACAAAAGAATTTAAACAGACCATATAAAATTTTTAATAATTAACATTTTAATTAATTTTTTTCATATAATTAGATATGGGTTGATCATCCGAGAAGGAACAGCATACTTACGATGCGACTAGATTCAGAGTTGTTGGCAGTTTTGGCACTGCCCAGTGATCTGAGCACTGTGAAGGCGGCAGCTAGGTGCTTGAAGGCATCCGTCTCAGGTCCGCCCCCCGCAACATCGAATAGTTGTCTCAGCAGGAGCATGGAGGAATAAGTCTTCCCACTGCCGCTCTCTCCGCTGCAAAGCATACAATTTCATAGGACTTTTTAATAAATAATTACACATTCCAACAAAATACTGAAACAGATTTATTATTTTTCTGTGTTGAATATTTGCATACTTAGCGTGTGTTTGCATCTTCAGATAGATACTCATTTCAATCTGTTGAAAAAAAATGTGAATATCTGAATACCACATGATTACTCTCTATTTGTTTCCTATTATATCATATTTTATGGTATATATGTAGTAACGTTTATAGTAGTTAATAGTAAAATTCTAATGAATAGAAACAGTTAAATTATTTTTAAAATTATTTCTTTTCTAATTTTTAGCCCATGACTTTTCTTTATTTCCTCAGTTTTAAATGTTTTAGTAAAAAAATTTCTCCATACATTAATTTATATCTGTTTCTTGATTTGAAGAGCACTTGTAGAGAGAAATGCCAAACACATTAGCAATTTTGATACTTCTTTTATTATTATACTTTTACAATCACCAAATATTTTCAAATGTATCTAAAAATAAAGACAGTATGGACACAGAATTTTTTTTATTGGTGCATTTTTTAATATAAGCGTTTATTTTACTTGCTTTGCAAGTGTCGTAGTCAATTCGTTAGAGGCACTGCATTCAAGAAGTCATAGTTAAAAAGAATAAAGTTCTCTTACTAACGAAAAAGAAAAAAAAAATATGATTATACCAGTTTATTTTATAATATACTGGGGCTATAAGAACTACATGCTTTGAATGGCATGTTATAAAAATTGAGGGAATAAAATTTGTCGCTTCAAAGAAAAAATTGCAACATTAAATACCCTGAGAAAAATGTTTAAAGTTTTGATTTTCTATGTACTCGACACTGTTTCAATAGATTTAGAATTCCAACTCTCTGGTTGAACAAATAGATGTTTAACAATAGATTAAGCACCAAAATGTTGCATTTTGAGTTATTAACAATCAGTTGCGATATATATAACAAAATAATTTGCAAACTGTAGATTTAAAATTAAGAGTAAAATAATTTTAAATTTAAATTAAAAACATTAAAAGTAAATAAAAAAATTAAAATTAGTGCTTATTTTAGTGTTACTTAACATTTATTTGAATAGTTTTTTGTTTATCGTTGCTTTTAAATTTAAAAAAACTGCAAAAACCATATTAATTGTTCGAGTAAATCATGATTTTAATGAAAACTAATTTTTATTGGATGAAATTAAAAACTGTTCCATAACATCTTTTCTATGAAATCACATTCACTTCCATTTTGTACAGTAAAGAAGCACAGCCTAATATTCGCCAACAAACATCGTAAAGCGAAAAAAAGTGTCGTTCGAGTGGAGAAGGGTAGTACCTGAGTATGATAGCCTGAGGATAACCGGTTTCACTCTGTTGACGGACGGCTTCGTGGACGACCCTCAGGAGCTGGGGGCACCGGGAGGCTGCGTGAGCACTGCTCAGGGTCAGGGGATTCCCCACGTCCTGGTAGGGGTTCACGGACAGCAGGATCGGACCCACGTTCGTCTGAAATATAAAACCGTGCGTTAGTTGTACCAGTAAACGTGAGCACTGTTATGGTCAACCTGCACTAAATACATATCGTTGTTTGATAAACCTTAAAATGCGAATTTTCTCCCTTTTTAAGGTTGATCAAACAATATTTGTGAATCGCATTATAATTATTGAATTCAAAACTCTTTAATAGTTTTCAGAGAGTTTGAAAAAAATATTTATAAACTTAAAAGTCTTTTTTCCTCAAAAAGTAGATAATTTTTTAATAATATATCATATTTAAAAGTTACTCTTTAAGTAAAAAGTTATCATGACCCTTTACTTTTGCACTAAATGCAAATGTATATTTTATTATTTAAGTAATAAGAAATATGTGCAATATTAATTATATTCAACGGATTATTTTTTATATGCACTGAAAGACTATTGTTAATCATTTTTTAAAACACAAGATTATTTCAATTAACAATTGCTCTAAGTTATTTAAACTTTCATGGATTTAATTTTATAAAATTTCCTTAAAAATTGCATGAAATGCAATGTTATAACTTGGATACTAATATTAATTTAGATATGAAACATTTTAAGGTGCTTTTATAGTGAGAAAAAAAATTATTTGTGTGTGCTACATTTTAAATTTCTCTTATAAAAAGTTTCAACTTGACGAAATCTCTTTCCAGATTTTAGTTCCATTGTATAATTTTACTCATCTTCATCACAGCTTTATATTTGACTCAACAACAAAGATTGTAATTGTAGATTTCTCCAGGATAGTTTGCGATTTTTCGGTCCATATTCCAATCACAATAAAATGGGATGTAAATCGATACACCGTTTCGGTTTTTCTATGTTTTGATTGATGAAGGATTTCCATTCCAAACTTTATTTACTAGAAACGTTTCATCTCTTCCAACATGGAAAACTCTGTTTATTCTTACGTCTTTTCCAAAGGCAAAATTCTTTAACACCACTGAACCACTGAGGATACATTTGATATAATTACACTATTGCTCATAAAAATTATACACGAGGGAGATAATATTCGATTAAGTGAGATTAATTTGTAGGGCACTCAATATTATTTTCCTTTTATTTTCCCCATATGAGGTCTAATTAGATCAAGTTCTAATTTTAAATGGAATCCGAACAAATTTTGAACTTACGAAATGGAAAACCACTGTTCAGAGAGCTATCCATTCTCGATTATGAGAGAATAAAAGTAATGTCCCTTATGTTAACACCAGATAACTGCATTCAAGAAGAATTAAATTTAAAATGTATTTTATATTATATTCAAAAATAGACAAAAGTTGCAGGAAAGAAACAATTACAATATTATTAAAATATTCCTTACTGTTTTCTTACTCTATACAGGTGTACTAATTTTTAGAAGTCAGATCCAAGGATTATAAAGATTTTTTGCACTAAAACTGATAATATTCTAATTTTAAGTAGAAACAGTAAAATAACATCAAAATATTTAGAAGTTATTTGTATACCATAAAGTACACAATAAATACTTAAAAAAAGCACGGAATTTACAGTTTCGCTTCTTATTCTAATTTATTACATTTATCATGCATGTATTCTCTCTGAGTATGAAGTAAAAATAAAAGACTTGGTAACTCTCGAGCGAAATTGAATACAAATGAAAATCGAAAGCTATAATAAAACAAGAGTCATAATATAAAAGCTCATCAGCGATGGGGAGAAAGAGAAATGTTCCCCCCCCCCCTTTCCCAATTTTATGGAAGGTGTTAGTTCGGGGTCAGGCGTTTGCTTCTGTAGTGAGCACGAACCACTTGGAAATCGTGACAACCACTAAAAGAGTGTTCGTGCCTCACTGTGAACACCTCACTTTAGGCGGTCAAGGCCACTGCTTGGGATTGATCGACGCTTCATTTTACGGTCCCCAACTCCGAGCAATTGATATTGATACATCCATCTCACGAGGTACATTATGTGAAACAACTAGAGAATACCCCCCCCCTTCTCTTTTGTAAGTGTTCAATCTAAGAGATAAATGCTTTGCAGTGCGGTAAAATCAGTCACCTATTTTAACACCTGTGAGAGCCTCCGGTCTTAGCAGAAAGTCTTCGATAGATTCTTGGATGGTGAAAGCAATATTGAATAGATTATTCAAAGCAGTTAATTTTTTCAAGAAAGCTAACTTATGGAAGTGTATCTATTCTAAAAATCTGTAGTTATTTCTTTAAATAATTCGACAGAAGAGTTATTACTGAAGTTCCTTCATCACACCTTAAAGTTACGGTGAGATGTGAATATTTTTATAATGATTGATTGATTGATGAATGATTTTTTTGTTTGAAAAAATGGAAGGAAGAAGACATTTGTTGATATCATGTATATATAAAGCTTATACTAAAACGACAGTAAATAATTGTTTACCTGTGAGCTAATGTTTAATAAAATGGGTTTATGCCGTTATGTGTGCGCAATATAACTGTAAAATTGAAGATTAATTTTTTTCATTATTATTCTTTTATTAATTTTGAACTTATTTACTTTTTATTAATTTTGAAGATGACGGGAAATGCATTATTTGATTAAGTAAATATTTTAATATTGTTGACATCAACATTTTCGCATAATTTGTATTTCTAAAAAACAGAAAATTAAATTTTTAAATTTAATATAATTTGTTATGAGATGATGAATTTCAATAGAATTGCTTCTAATTGTTAACTCTCAGTGAAACTTTCCCTAATGGTTAAGATTGTTTTATGCCAAATGAAATGTCAAAAAATTGATTCTCCCTGTTAGCGACAACTAAACGGTTTCCCAATTTTTTTCAGTTCAATTCCAAGTTTTCAATATTGGCTAAAGCATTTTGTTAACATTCTTTTTCGAAATTTACCATTGAAACTTGATTTAGAGATAAGTAGTCACTTAAAAACATGATCAGAAATCTCTAAAACGGAAATTTGTTCGAAAAGTTCCATTTCAAGTATTCTAGTTGAGTCGATGGGAATTCCGCACGGCATGTTTATTTACAGCAATCAATATTTTTAAATTAAGGAATCACTCAAAGTTACCAAACCATTAGAAAATGATTCTTTAGTTAAATATAATATTTAATAATAAATGAACGGAAAATTTCAACTCATAATCATATGTAAAAGATTCTAATAATATCCCAATAGATTTAAATAAATACTCAGAAAAGAATAAAATATTTTTATTAATCTAGAAACTAGTTTTGAGATGAGATAAAGTAGCTCAGAAATTCATTAATCGAAACGCGTATAAAATTGATAATAAATTCATTAAAAAAATCGTAAATTACTGAATCAAAAGTTTTAAAATTAGTTAACGCACGTATCCGATTGATGGCACTATACATAATCTCAGAAATCATCTATCCGTTAGAAATTGTGTATGTTTTTTAATGCTGTCACTAATGCAGTTCTAATTTGAAGACCAAACAAATGATTGCAACAAATTTATACAAAAGATAGTTCAACTGTTAATTATTGTCTATTTCTGAAGCATCGTAATATCACGAGAAATTTCAACAAGGCATATCGAAGAAATTCACCACTAATTTTACAATTTTCTCTGAAGATATTTATGGCTTTTTCATAATGCATACCCATATTTGGACATTTCTTCTGTCAATCGCTATTTTAAAAAATTATTTCTCATTTCAAATTCAAAAAACAATTTTCAAAGCTTTAAAGATGTTACCTATGAAATGCTTAAACAATATTCTTCCTTAAAGATAAAGACTTACTCAATTTTATGTATGAATACTTAATTGCCAAGCCTTTTATAATGTAATGATCTTAAAATTTAATAATAGCCATTCTTAAATACATTTTATTCAACCAATGCCTGTTATAACTTATCCGCTAATTAAATATGTATAATTCAAAATGAATTAATAAAACACTATTTTTTGCTGTTCTTATTTTGGATGATTAAAAAGATTAAAATATAATTAAGAAGGACTCCTTCTTTTACACTATGTATTTATAAATCTATCATCGGATAAATTGTGCTATGCAGCGAAAGAGTGATATGACAGAACTAGATAATGATAATAAATGTGGCTTATCATTTATCATGCATCCTTTTCAACATTCAAATTGAGCATTTTTAAAATAAAGATGATTAACAAGCCTCGGAAATTGAAGGATAAAGAAAAAAAAAGTCTTAACTCTAGGACCAGGAGTTTCGAAGAAACGGCCGTCAAAAATGATGAATCAGGCCGGCTTTCGAGTATCAGGGTCATCGGTGGGACTCGTCAGCTTTCGGAACGTGGAGGAACGTTGCCACCTGCAAGTACCAACCCTCCAGTAGCTAGCAGCAGACTAGTGCATTTTTGTGTATCTCTTTCAACAGATTTCAACGTTGATGGATGCTAGAAAAATGGAGCCTCAAACACATTCTTTTGTGAGAAAATCAGAAGAAAAAAGTGCTCTTCAACAATGATAAAAAGAAAAATTCACGGTTGTGTGCGATAGTGGGAAATAAGATCATCTTGGCAAATATAATTTGAGTATATTTGAAAGGGAAAAAATCAGTTTTAGATAAAAATGCTAGAAAATTATTATTATTATGCAATATATTTTTCAATTTTTACTTTAATTATATTAACCTGTCTTTATATCAAAATTTTTATTCATGATCAAATGGTTAATGACAGAAATAATTAATTAATACTTATTTCGATAAGGGATTGTTCTTACGTATATAAAATTTAACATAAAAGCTATTTAAATAAATTGAATAATTTTAAAGAAAAATCTTGATTAATATTATAACAATTTTGACTAAAAAAAAAAAAAAAGGGGGGGAAAGGAAACTTTATTCTCAGAGCAAGTGACGAAGCAGAGAATTCTAATTAATTTTCAAGATCATTTTAAAAAAAGCCTAAATAATTAAAATAAACTTATTAAAACTTCTGATTTTAATTCCTATTTCGAATAAAAAAATTATCGTATACGAGGAAATATTTCAGAATGCTCAGTTTTTTACAGGAACTCCCTAGATAAGTTAGAAAAAAATTCTCAATTTTGCCTTAGGTTAAATAGCAACTTGCACATTGTTTTCAAATCAAAATACAAAAAATTGTAGGTTCCGCTCGAGTTAACCCTCATATACTAAAAGTAAAAATGGCAAACAAATCAAAATGGTAAAAAAAAATTATACATATTGTGCAATAAGCAGAACCGCCCGTAAGTTAAGGTCAATAGGACAAATATTGGAAAAATCAATAACCCCATGGCGAAAAAAAAAAAAAAAAGATTTTGGTGTGAATATTTTTAAAAATGTATAATTTAGTGGTCCCAAAAAATTTAGCGGCGGGTTTTACCAATAACTCTTTATAATGAAGTTAAAATGCTAATGCAGGCATCATAATAATTGTATCTTTCTTTTTCTAAATGTGCTAATGGCTATTAAAATTGAAACATCAGAACAAAAGGCAAATAATAATGATATTTTTTAATAACTATATTATATTGAAAATACTAATAATTAAGAAATTTGAATGTATAAAACCTGAGATATCAATATCTAGAATAATTCTTTCTGGAAACAATAACAACCTTTATACAGCTGACCATTTAATCAGAGATTTGATTGCCCATACAGCTTCAATACGATGCCATCGACTACAAAGATTGGAGAATGGTGATGAGACAGTCATTTGACAAGCATTGATCAGACATTTTCTAATGGTAAGAAGAAAACGTGCATATTTCTTACTACAACAACTTAGTATTTTCTGTACCAAAGTATGCAATGCAGGTAACATTTCTACAGTATTACCCGAATAAAATACATTGTTTCGAACGTATTAAATAATGGTTTGTTTGTCATTATACAGTCACTTTTTTGTACATGAGGTCTAACTGGAACGGAACCTAAGATTTAAAGTGTATTCTGAGCAACTGCAAACATCCAATCCTAATATGTATATATATCCTATATCCACTAACTGTTGAAGCGAAGGTAAGAGCGCTAACCATTCAGCTGCCAGCTCGGCAAACGTATTCTATAAATGGTAGAACTGAGAACGTTAACCCAGCAGAAATTTAACGGCAACTGTTCAAAATATCGTCAATTTGCACAAGAGATAACCGAAACGTGTATCCAATGGTTCACCTTATAACATTACCCTCGATGATGGGGTACCGATGAGAAATGTTGGTAATGTGCGTTCTTACAGACTCCAAACACGAATATGACCATCACAATAGTGTGAAATAGAGTCGGAATATATATGAAAACATTACGCCCCCGCACAGTTTTTGTCTCTTAGTTTCATTATTGGTTATGCCAATGAAAGCGTTTTTCCCTGTGAATAAATAGTAGCGGTAGACAAGGTTGCAGAATATAAACGTACTCTAACTGTTTATGCAAATACTGGTTCTAATGAACGAGGACTTCTCGATTCAGAATTCGCGATATGGCTTTACAATCAATTATATCTATACGGTTAACATGTTTATTTCCTCTGTTGTCACAATTAATGCAGCTCCAGAAATGCTCCATATGACTGTCTCGAAACAATCGATTTCATTTTTTGCAAACAATCCTCGACCCTCGAACAATTTAATAACAATACTGCGATTCGATAAACTGCAACTCCCGCAGATTACAATTCCATATCTACTAAAATAAGAAACTGCTTTTTCTTAAGTGCTTCTTACACAAGACTTCACAAGTTTCCACTAGACAATAACCTTCATAGGAATTAAGCAGTAAAAATATAATTTACTGCACAATATCTTAAACACTTCATAGATGTCTCTATAACCACTTATTTTATAAGAATGGATTGAAAATCTATAATGATCTACACATATAATCTTTCTACCATTAAAATAACACTTGTTCGCCTTCGGTATTAAACAATTCTAATGCCCAGCAATAAATAATAGTGTGTGTATGTGTCACAGAAATAAATCCGTCTGAACTTACATAAGATGATAAGTAAAGATTAAAATTTTTGCAACGATTCGCAGAATTAACTCAAAAGATTTTATTGAATGATACAGCTTGAAAACTCTAATAACGACAATTTTTCAACTTTTCAATGCTAAAAAACTTATTTTTGAAACTTTGTTTTTTAATGTCAAAAATATGCTTCCTTAAACTTGTATATTAATTCTTTTAAATAAATTAAAGTTCGGCATAATTTTTTTAAGAAATCTGAACTCTTGTTTTCCGATTTAAACATTACAGAAAATCTCAAGTTTTCCCGAACTAGTAAAATTCCGAAACATTTCCATGTCACTAAACGTTTGATAAAAAAAGATTTGAGGGTCATAATTTCTCTTCTACTTCTGAGCAATGTTCGATCGATCTCCTAACTTAGGAACAACAAAACAAGAAGTACTTTAAAAACTAATTTTAAGTGTATGTAATTAAAAACAATGATTAAAGCTGTCCCAGACTCTTGAAACTTTACAGGTTGCACTGAATAAGATCAATGATTATATATTATCCTGGCTTATCAAGTAATCGGATTGTAACTTACGAAATATTCTCTGTTGAAAAACCTGGCGTGCAGCGTCCTCAGCAAAGCGTCTTCTGTCAGAGGCCCGGGGAGGTGGATGAGGTCCTGCACTTCGGCACACACGCTGTGCCTCATGATTCCGACTGTTCCCTTGCTCAATTCTGCAACAGACACGGAAATTTAAAATTATTTAAAAAACATTTTTAAAAAATTAAGGATACATGTAAGATTTAATAATTTAAATGAAATATAAGAGCTGTAACAGGTATTCAATGTTTAATCAGTACTTCTCAGCTTTGAATGTGTGATAAAAAAAAGTGCATAAAAATTTGAATGTTTTAGTACTATAGTAATTAAAATTTTAAATAGACCATGTTAACTTTAAAAACTAACAAAAAGTTCATTCTGGAGCTTCATTAAACTGACTCTAACATTAAGACATGTTTGGTTTATTTGCGAATCAACTGTGATTTTCTGACAGGAGGTAAATGGACCTGGAAATACAGTTTAAAGTGGATTCCGAACTCCACTACAAGCCAAAAAGTGAGATTCGAACCATGAACTGTTAAGCCGAAGGTAAGAGCGATAACCATTCAGCTTCAACATCTGGACATAAATGAGGGGAAATATATGGCAGAACATTATAATTTGTGAAACATTCGAATTTTTTCAATCGCAAAAAGGATGTAAAATTATCTATTTGCAAATGCGTAAGCTAATTTCTACACAAGATTTATTAAATTAAAAAATTCATTTGAAAATTCATTTCAAAATGAATGAAATAATTTATTCATCAATATTTCATATTAAAAAATTACTCTCGTAAAGCAAAAGATCGGAACACTACTTCAGCAACCACTTTTCTCTATTCTTGTTTAATATTAGACTTCTCTTTAAAAATTTAAAGAGCCATAATAAAATTCAGGATCAAAGCAACTTTTTCACCTCTCTTATACTGTTAATTATTATTAATATCATGTAATGTCAAATACTTATTTACCCATTGAAAATACTAATTTAATCAATAAATAGCAAACTCTATCTCTTATAAATATTAATAAATAAATCAATACATAATAATTTTTTAATCGAATTTTCAAGTGCGCATATTATAAAAGAATACAAAATATATTACAAGTTTATACAATTTTAAGAATATGCTATCTTAAAATAACTTAAAAATTTCAAATCAATGCAAATTTTAAATGAATAAAATGTAATGAATTTAATACAAAAATTTTTTTAACAGATTTAATGGAATGTTTATATGCTGAAATATTGAATTGTTTTGGTTTGTCGCTTAAGATTTTATTTTTTCCAGAGAGGGATATACAGTTTAAAGAGGTTTCGAACCATTACAAACAATCATCCCCAGGTGGGATTCAAACCCATGAGATGTTAAACAGAAGGCCAAAGCGCTAACGTTTCGGCTGAAACGTTATAATCAAGCAAGTAAAAAAACTTTTTTGTGTTAGATATGGTAATGTACTTTTATTTGTAAATGCCATTTCTTGCAAAAGATTAAAAAAAATATATAAAGATTAAAAAAATCATTTTAATATCATTGATTTAAATTAAATCAAAGAAAGTTATTAGTTATTTAAGATATTAAATAATACACAATATATTGTTAAAAATATATTGTATAACTCAATATACTAAATAACTAATAACTTTCTTTGATTTAATTTAAATCAATGATATT
>JAPDSC010003557.1:151355-194560 GCA_026290005.1 Latrodectus geometricus | reverse complement strand
AGAACTAGAATTTTTTGAGATCAATATTCAAAGGAAGGAAAGAGCTTATTAAAGAATGATTCACTTATATCGGGGGAAAGAAAACATTTTAGAGAATCAATAGTGATCCACACAAAATATATAATATTTATAAAATAGTTTGCATTAGTAATATCCACAATCAATCCCTTAAATGGTAAATACCATCAGGAAAGCAATGAATATACTTGAAAATTGAGGTAAAAATAAGTCTGTGGGGAGGGGGTGGAAGTTATTTGCACATTTTCAAATAAAACTTAAACAGTATTAGTGAGCTACATATGATTTATTGGACAACAGTTGTTACAATTTTGCCACTATCAGATGTAATTATAAAATGACAGGATATTTTCTCATTATTATTTACAAAAACAATAAGTAATAATGAAGTAAAACAAAATAGTAATTATTAAAATTAAGGTACGCATTTCTATTTTTTTACTGAAATGAACACGTTAATTTTAGATCTCTCTCGATCATATTTATAATTCATTAATATTCAAAAATTAAAAAAGAATTTCTAGATACTGATATAATCACTGTTTATTGAAATCGCCATGAAAAGTGGAATATAGTAAGAATATCTGATTTGGATGTGCCATGTTATTATAATAGCATTGAATCCATTAATCATGTATTCAAACTTTCAAAGTTTTTGTGCTATCACGCAATATAAGTAATATTTCAAAAACCTTTTTGCAAAAAATACTGCTTATAAAAGATAATATTTTGATGATTGTATTAACTAGTAATAAGCAAGTTCAGTTGTTTTTCTTATTATGTTGCCTTAGGAATGATTATGCACAATTGATTTTTCCTGAAAAGCTGCGATATATTTCTTTTCAAAGAAGCAAAGTACTATTAAAGTTCTGACAAAACTCAACTTCCAATCAGGATGTTTATTTTAAATAATCATTCTGTATATCTAAAGATTACTCAATCAAGTACAAAATATGAATATATCTACATATTATCAACAAATCTTATGGCTTGTTTATTTTGCCAACAATAGCAGAATTTTCCTGGAGGCAGTCACCAAGCTAAACTATAAGTTTTTGTATAGAGCTTTTATCACGAGTTAGTCTTTAACCAATAATTGACTGCTTTGAGAAGCCATACTGTTTTCGGTTAGTACATAATAAGTGATCCATTAGCAAAGAGAAGTAGTTAGACACGGATTAAAAAAATCGGGAAATGGATCAGTATCTTCGTTAGTTATTTTTTAAGCGATAATGAAGATTCCCGAATAAGTTTTACTATTGTGATTGATATTTTAACTCACTGAGGAGAAAAGCAAAACATCGACAGAAGTTTGATGGAAAAAGTTACTTTTCTATCCTTTATTTCGACTGTATTTTATTGAAATAAATTTTGGGGTTAGCCTTGATTCATTATTTAGGTTAGCCTTGATTCAAATCATTCACTAGTCATGATTTAAAGTTGCCGTTATAACATGAAGTGGAGATTTGGAAATAAATTATAATGGATAAGAATAAATTTTTTTAAATATATATATATATATATATATATATATATATATATGTGTGTGTGTGTGTGTGTGTGTGTGTGTGTGTGTTATTTGTAAGTTCCATTACTTAATTTTATCGTTTGATGATTTAAATAAATATTTAATTATTTACACATTGCCTGAACAATAAAATCATTGATTAAAATATGTTCAAATGTAGAATAACTTCGCAGTTATTGATAGTAAAATTCCTATAACAGGTAAATAACAGGTAAAATTCATGATTTTTTAAAATTGAAGCAAGTTGAAAGTGCAGACCCCACAACGATTAAAAAAAAGTTAGAAACGATAGTACTAAATGAAATAAAATGAGCATTTTACAGATGATCAAATATAAATGAATTCAAACAGGAAAAGTAAAATAAATTATACAACATTTTTGTAAATTGGACTAAATATTCCAATCTTTACACATATTCATTATCTATTCATTGAAGATATTAAAATATATTAAATAAAATTAAAATATATTAATTGAAAAAATTAAATTAATTATAAAAATATAAATATAAAATATAAGAACGTTTCATCCATTACGAACATTAAAATAAAAACCACAAAGAAAAATTTTATCATTGAAACAAAATTATGGAAGGTAAATGTTTTGACTAAAGGGAGAATTTCTTTCACTTTTTAACTGGAGATATTTTTTTAAGCAACAAAATTTTCAAACAAATCGTCAAATGCTTTTCTTATGATTGCATTTATCTTGCACCAGTGGAAGAAAAAATCAGACAAATGAATAACCGGTATTGATATTTTTGGACAGTTAGAAGAATGTTCAGTTTTTACTTTAAAAATTCAAATTTAAACACATCTGATATGAAAGAAAAGTTAAGAGCAGATTTCTGAGTTGATTCTTTTAATATTTTATAGAATTAATTTTTAAAAAGTTTAAGAAGAAAATCAGGAGAAAAAATTGTAACACTCATCACAGATGCTTCTAATGCGCCATTGATCATGCAAAACAGTAATATTTCGAAAAAGGATTGTTACTTTATAATTAGTCAATATTAAACCTCAAATAAGTGTTCCTTGTATGCTAATGACAACAAAGCACGAGATGTCGATTAATTTCTGTTTTATCTTTTTAAGCAAGAAAAAGTAACCTATTTGGCATGTCAAGAACAAAATAAAAAAGCACAGGAGCTCATTGTATTCCTTTTTCACCGGAAGTTTCCAAGAATCATGGGAATTAAGCATAGCGCCAAAAATTCCAACGGCTCTTTGCGACAGATTTTAGCCTCAGGCGGGGAGAAGCCACCTATAAACGCCCAGGAATATAGATTCGAAATTTCCCCCTACCCCATTCGTGAAAGAAGAATGCAATTTTTTTTTAATATCCGCTTTCAGCCAGTTAGAACGTGAATTGTCCTGTTATTTCGAGCAATTAGAAATCTCGAGTGTGAAAGATCTGTTCATATTAAACTGCTTGAAAGAAATACGAGATCCTTTTTCAGTATTGAAAATAGTAATAATATTAAAAAAATATTAAAAATAAATAATATATTCATTATTTTCACTTATAATGAAAAATTATGTATTATAGAAAAAATCATGGATTTTTCATTATTTTTACTATGAAAAATAGTTACTTTTTCTTAGCTAAAAAATTAAAGTTTTTGACGCTTATGACAGTTTTTTTAAAGTGAGATTTTATTTTTTTGTTTTTAAATTTTTAATGCGAGTGATTTGAAATTTAGAATATTAAAATAGTACATAAAAAGTAACTGAAGATGCATAGAAATTTCGTTTGATTATTCTTTAAGTATTAAAAATATGATAAAACATATTTATCAATTTTTAATTTATAAACATTATGCTGTTGGAAGGAGTATGTATCACAATTAGTGGTATTTATTCATCATTTTTGAATTCACAAAGAAAATGTTTCTAAGTTGTAATACTTCCCTTGATTTAGTGTAATTGGAAACTCTATAATCCCGTTTTGGTTCAAGAGCGCAAAACTTGGTTGGAATTTAAAGGATATTCCAAAACAATATACGTATTCACGCCTAGAGGAAGAATCACACCAACTATTAGGTAGAACGTTGATCTCTAAGCTATTAAAATTATGGAAAATAGATTTTAAACAAATTGTGATATTTTATAAAATATTAAATTTTTTACTTTGAAAATAGGGTACATTTCCACATGCTATGTTTTTATGTGTATATAAAGAAAACTTAAGATAAATTTTAGAAAAAAGACCGATTACGAATTATAAAATAAAAATATTTAACAATTTTCAAATTTAAAATATTTTGAAATCGTTATTTCAAGCAATACTAAAAATAATTAATAAAAAATTTTGGAACGGAGGGCACAAATTTAGATGTTGGCCTAGTCACTTGAGGATGGTAGAAAATTAAGAGACAATTAGTGGTATTTATTGGTTTCGACCTGTAAAAATAAGCAGCCATAAAACGCCATGAAAACTATCATGTTTATATTATATGACACTATTATAATCACAGTGTCATAAATATCAAATTAGCGCGCATACAGAAGGAAGCGAGTTTATTAACTAAGTTAGAGCCAAAGGCAGACGAGTGCTGAAAAGGCTTCTATTAAAATTT
Organism: Latrodectus geometricus; assembly: GCA_026290005.1. Classification (NCBI taxonomy): domain Eukaryota; kingdom Metazoa; phylum Arthropoda; class Arachnida; order Araneae; family Theridiidae; genus Latrodectus; species Latrodectus geometricus. The sequence goes on along the minus strand of JAPDSC010003557.1, from coordinate 190,435 downwards.
TTGTAAAGCCCAAAGTTCTTTTAATGGTTTAGCGTGTGAAGAAAAATCATATTTGAAGTTGAGTTCGTCACTTGAGCGATATACAAAATCATGGAGCGATTAATACTTCAAATACGTTAAATAACTGGTTCTCGCTGAAAATATACTTGTTATTTAAAGTAGTTTCAAATTAATACTCAGTTACATAAGAAAAAAAACTTATTAAAATTCAGTAATAATTACGTAATTCCAAATTAATAAATAAGTACGTACTAATACATAAAAATATAGGAAAAACTAATTTTTTTAAAAAAAATTTAGGATTAATTCTTTATTAGTGAATTAATACTAAATTTTCCAGTTTTCTTTTCAGGAGCTGAAGAATCGAATTTCAGTTTATTTCTTATAAACATTAATCATTGAAAATATTATTAAGTTTTTAAATTGCGCATAACACAAAATGGGATTAATCAAAAAATTACAATTTTTCTCTGAACAAACTATGCATCATAATTTAATTTACGAAGTTTAAAACATAAATCAAAGCGAATTATAGTCTCAAATTTATATCATCGTATAGCCTATATATAGCCTAGTAGTATAGAGGCCAGGTATATGCCATAGTGTTTAGAGATTTATGTGTTAGAAAAAGTTGGTATTTGTTAAATGTATTAAAACTTGATATGAAGAATCCCCTATTAGATCATTTAAAAACATTCAAATTGATCTTTTGAATCATCGGGATTGTTTTGTCTTATATGAATAAAAAGAAATTTGTATTTAAAAACGTAAACTCTTTATTTTTCTTTTGTGAAAAATATTATTTCAACGATTGATTAACGAACAAGTTCACATTTAGTTTAAGCGTCTTTTCAATGCTATTAAAGTTTACATATTTTTGAAAAATATAGTACTTTCATAATTTTTTTATTTTGCAGTTTTTAAATTATACTTCTATAAAAAATGTACTATTTATCATTATTTGTTTCTTATAAGGTACGAAAATATTTGGAAGTATTTAAAAATTGATTTAATGTTTTAATAAACATGACAAATTTACTTAACATTGAATTGTTGTTCCTCAATGTTTAACAATATTTTAGAAAAAAAGTTTTTCTTTTTAAAAAATCATAAAACTAATTAACTGTTAGTTTAGAAGTTTTAATGAATGTTTCAATATAATCTAATCAGTTAAGAATTTAAAATCAGCTGAGTAATTGATTTTAAAAATTTTGAAAAAATATTAATAATTCATTCTTAATGAATTTTTTGAATCTTTCCGATTTGACTCTCTAAATTTTATCACATCTGTATTTTATAACAAAAAGATCACAATAAATTTGAAATTTTTATGTATTTACACTAAAGTGTGTGTTTCGCTAATGGGAAATATCCTATTTAATTTTTAAGGCAAGCTTTTGTTAGATGCTTAAAATAAATTTCAGTTAAAATGTTTTATTAATTAAAATTAAGTACTAAGAAAGGAGATTCAAAGAATAAAAAAACAAATTTTGCCATGAAATACTTCAAGATGGCATAATTTAGGATTTGGGTGTCTCATTTATAATTTTCACTTTTGAAGAATTAATAGCATTTCAATACTTTAAAATTAAGCTTAGATTAAAAAATAAATGTTACGGAAAAATTTTACAATGTAGTTAATTAGTTAAAAATATTTCGTCTTTTATTAACAAAAGAATATAATGCTCCCTAATTACTTAAATTCATTTTCTAAAATATTGAATTCCAAAAGAAATTTTGAGTTGATGTCTGTACTCTTTTATGCTCGACATGAGTAATAAATATAATTTTTTTTTATTTTATAATTTTGAAATAAATATTAAGATACTTTTATTTTGTATAATTTTATCCTATCATTTTACAAAAACACACAATTTCGCTATTTAATTTATTAAGTATCAATGAGTCAATGAATAATGATATAAATTACATTAATGAATACAGCTGTCTCAATTCGACTAAAATACAAAAAAGAGACTTTAGTTCAGACATACCAACCAACATTGAATTTCCTTTTCTTGATTTTTGTACTTTCTTCTAAATCAATTCACTTTTTAAGTTTCTTTCTGATTGTCGAAAACAAAGAAATTTTTGATAGTTATTAACAGTTAATCATATTTGACCTGAACTATCAGTAATCAAACTTGTTTCCAAACCTTAATGATTTTGATTCTGTGCTAAATAACGCTACATGATGTGCTCAGTCACAAAATGTTTTTTATTTTTAATTTGTATAACAGTGCTTTACGGTATTTAAAACATGTTCTATGATAATAATTTATAGATTAAGAGGTTTTGATATCAAATAGTATACTGGAAATTTAAAAACCGGCTGCTCCATTAGAAGACGCTTTCCGGCAAGATGCACTAGCCACAATTCGAAAGCAATGATTGATGAGATTGTCCGCAATCATCAGGCTATTTCCTCGGACATTCATGAGGAATACTTTCAATAACTTCTCTCATTTATGATTAAAAAGACAATAATTATCTATTTTTAACGTTGAAGATGATTACATAAGGGAAACTTTGCTGGCATGGGTGCCTTTCGCAACATATCATAACATCTTTATTATTCTTGAATGTGTAAAGGACACAGACACAGATAAAATTACTCACATGCACAACTAAAACTAAACTAAAGGCGTATTGCAGATTGTGAGTTTGCAACACGAATCTGGAAATAAATTTCCCAAATACACTAAAAGTACATCAACAATACCATGTAAGTAAGTAATTATTTCATCATTCTTTTAAAATCAAAACACTTGAATTTTTTCCCACTTAATACGAAAACCATGCACAACACATTTAATGAAACATGAGATAAATTTCATGGGTTACCCATTTTCGAGAATTGTATTCTTTTGTGTATAAGTGAAATTACATTGTTTAAATCACTCTAATTGTGACCAAAAAAAGTTAATTTAAATCCCATCTTGATGCTTAAATTAATGTAACACCCTATTTCTCTTTAATCCTGAAGAATTTTTCTTTCTCTTTTATTCTGTTGATTCATCAGTAATTCCCCATTTGTTTTTTCCACCATGGTTTCGAATCTCAGACATATATATGTTAACCGATGCATTATTTTATATTGTTTTAAGTTAGTTCACGAGTATGCTTTAAAATATCCCTTCGTTAACACAATTGTGAAGTATATCATTGTTGATGATTCATTTATTTGTGTAAAAATTATATTTATTTTTCCATGATCAAAAGCTAAGGAAGTTCACTTCAGGTTCAACGAAAAAATGTTCTCATGAAAGAGCCTAGAGAAAATATTAAATTGAAGCTGAAAACTATTGATGTTTCTATCTTTGATGCTAACTTCATCAGTTAAACATGGATCATAATAGGTTGACCTTTGAAGTATTGACTAAATGGCTAAAAGTTAAATGGGAATTTCCAAAACATAATGATGCATGATTTTATTCAAAAATAAAAAAGCATAAATTAAGCTATCCGTTTCCCAATTTCACCCCATGGCCAAGTTGGCACAATTTAAGAATAGGCATATTATAAACTGACTCTTTCTTCTGCACTAGACTTTTCAAGCACTTTTCAGTAAGATTGTCTTCAGCGGAATCCATTATGGAATAAGATACTTTCCTTACTAAGCTATACTTAAAATGTATACGACAACGAAAGAGAAGAGGATGACGTATTCATTGGATATTGTCTTATCAAGATTTCAACTATCACTAACTTCCCAATTCCCAGTACATCTTTACACATAAACGCCATCCATACCTGTTCCACCATGTTCGAACAAAACAAAACAGTGAAACAAAATTCTTTTCCGGTCTCTTCTGCAGTTCTCAGCTACTTTTCATTTTATTCAATGGCATCCCCTAGCTACTAATTACAATCGGGTGTTTAGTAATAATAATAAAAACAAAGAAGTGATTAAAAAAGAAAACGGACAATTTGACTCGTGGCGTGTGCACGCTCGTTTGTGGTTACGCATCGCTGACGAAGATAATTATGAGACCATTTCTCATTTCACCCCTCTCAGAAGGCTACTTAAGCCTTATCAGTGCTCCACTGACCATTGTTCCTCAGCTGGCGATTTTTTTTAACTGTGCTATTTTTATTCCCGTTATGTTTACATGGGTGAGGAAAGCGATACAATGTATTCAGTGTTATCATATTTTGTACAGGAAACAAAGTTGGAATAGAAGAACATAAATCTTCTGCAATTGCTTTTGGGAAGCATGGTAAATTAATGCTTGAGCACTCAATTTTTTTATCATTGTTCAATGATTAGAAATAATGAAGTGAATTATGTGACGGTTGTTCTAATCTTTCAACACATTTTTAGTGAAGTCAAAATATAATCTAACATTTGAATAACTTGAATTTTTGTTCGTCGAAATGTCAACTTTAATTTTTATTTGTCGAAAATTTATTCAATTTTTGACTATGATATAACAGCAAATTACTCGCATTCTTAAGTGCTATGAATATAAATACGGAATGACCTAAATACTTTAAGTGTCAATTTTTTTAAGTTTCTTAAATATCTGTTTAGAATGACCTAACTTTTATCATATTATCAAATCAATTTCAACTTGACCAAGTGATATGACCATTCTCTTCTTAGTATTTTAATTCTATTTTTAGCATTGTTGAACAATAGCATATTAAGTTTATTTTTTTTTTTTATAAAGTCCCAGGTAGGGTTTGAAACCTGAACTATTGAAAAAAAAATAAGTATGCTAACCATTCGGCAGTCAGCCCGGCACAGGATGCTTTGGAGATCACCGGTTGTTTCTCCCATGTGAATATAAAATTCTATCAAAGAAAATTTATTTTGGACAGCAAAACACAGAAAATTTCAAGATAGACTTACAATAGTTTTCTTTCTATTATCAATCGTAGTTTAGGGACATGTTCTTGTTAATCTGTGATATCTAAAGTCCTACCACTGGTGTGGCGTGGATGTTGAGAAGGTGTCATCTCAGGTTTTTTTCTCGTCACCTGATCATGGTACAAGATTACTAGTCGCTTGGTGAAGTTGAGTATTCCAAGCCCATTAACCTTAAGGAATAATTCGGTGCTCGCCTGCACCTCGATATATGTATCCATTATGAATAGGCCATTGATTATTCACACACATATTAGATATAATAGAAAACAATTAAAAATATATTGTTATGTCTATTGGTAAAATATATACCACGAAATTATGTATGTATTACTCATATTTAATCGATGATCATTAAGAGTATCTAGATAACACACATATAATCCTCCATATTAAGTATATAATCCACAGTGGAAATTCCAAAAATGTTATTTCTTTGCACAATTACGAAAATTCATAGTACAATCAATCCAACAATGCTGCATTTTGTTTGCTCTAATACATTTGCTAAAGGCTCCCTACTTTTCTGGAAACTGAAATTACTAGATACCAACAATCATCTCGAAATTTTGAATCAATACACAATGGCAGCATTTAGTTTGGATCCTCTTTTATGAATTTTCCAACCATATCAACAGCAATTCTTTGGGATGAGTGTTATGTACAGAACCCGCTACTTTTTAGGCACAAGTACGAAACCATTTCCAATTAGGTTATAATAACTCAATACCATTTTCTGTTGCTTAGTCATCAGCGTAAATATTGCAAACTATTTTAAGACAAAACCTATACTAAGCGATCGAAAAATAAGTATGAATCTGTTATCCCCTAAAAGTTTTCATTTTTAATTTTTAAAGAAATTATTACAAATTCGCCTCAAAGATTAGTAATTTATCAAAATTTAAATCATGAATAATGAAACGCTTGGTCACGATATACTAATGAGCAAAAGATATATTTACATATATATCATTCTAGAAGAAATTAGCAAACATAATATTCTGATCTGCGTTTACATAGAAAATATAAGTAATCTCTTAGACGATAAAATTTAACGAGTAAAATCAATATGATTATTTTTTTGCACACGAAGGTTAATTCGACTATGGCCTTCAATTTAAAACAGATTCTGACAGCTACAAATATCCAATCCTGAGGTGGCAATCGAACCAAAGAACTATTAAACTGAGGAACAGAGTATAAATGATTAAGCATTCAATTCTGTAAATGGTTTTCAAAATGTTCTCGAAATAAATGGCGTTTTGGAAATTATAAACTATATTGGGAGAAAATTATTCAAAATTTTAATCCTTGGCTTCATTAGTTTGGATATAAGTCAAAAAATAAATATTTTAAATGTATAACATAAGAGCCCTTAAATTTATTCCTTTTAATTAAATTTATATTTATTTATAATATACTATTTTAAATGTTATTTCATTGTACTGCTTTAACCTGATTATTGTCTTAAATAAATATGAAATTCTATGATTGTCGTTGAATATCAAAATCAATGATTGTTACTTCATTTGCCTTGATCACTTAGCAACTCTTGTAGAGCATTTTAGCAAGTTTTCAAATAAATTATTAAAACTTATGTCTTGAAGGAGAATATTAAAGTTGGTGGTGTTTGTCGCACAGTCATTTTTTGCACGCGAGGGCGTTTTTAGACCGAGAACTACAGTTTAAAGTAGATTCTGAACCACTACAAATACCCATGCTCCTAGTGGGATTAAAATCCACGAACTATTGAACAAAAATGCAAGATACCTCAGCTGTTAGTTCAGCGACTATTTGTTTGAATGTAAATTTTGTTTTTAAATTAATTTATATGCTTAAAAAACCCATATATACTAAATTTTCATTTAACAGTGTGTTAAATTTACGTCAATTGAAATCATTTAATATCGTAATTACTGTCTTTTTTTTTTCCTGATTTTTCTTCAATAAACCATATAAAGTGAAATTGAGTACTTTTAAATGCCTATAAAATACAACATAAGCTGTGATTCTAAAAACGCTATATTAAAAGGAATTTTATTAGTCTTGACGGTACATAAAGTAAATTCTGGCTGAAATGAACATAAAAATGGAGAAATTTAGAAAATAAAAAAATTCACAAAGAAGCTTGTCTCGTTAAATTTCTTGCACCGCGGTCAACGTTTTGAATTGCTGTAACCACCTGTAGAGCTTTATGAGGAAAGTTTTTGTGCATTTCATCACTGCTACATGTGATATGTTATCAGAGTTTATCCAACTGCTTTTCTTTATTGTGCAGATTCGAAAACATTTTTTTTTATTTTTGAAAAATAAGAAATTAACAGAAAAAAAAGAACACTTTTCCATGAATGCTGAATTTATTAAAAACAAATGGAATATTTTAAGTCGCAGAATTAAATTATTAACTGATTATTGTTTCATGAAAACCAATATGAATAATCTATTTCCTAATTTTATGTTGCCCAAAATGTCTTGAGATGCAATTTTAAAAAATTAGTTTAAAAATCTAATAAATACAAATATTTTATCAAAATAGTGTATAAATTTGTTGTAATCAAAATAAAATCCTTAAATTTGTTATAAATACTTCATTATTTTCTTCCATTTATAAGAAAAGCCAATATATCTATTTATATATATGTGTGTGTGTACTTTCAAGAACAGTGGTATACACGCAAAAGTTAACTTTAAAAGTGTTCTCTTAAATACAAAAGTAATTATTAGTATATTATTGGGGAAATAAATATGTCAAGACTTACCTTGTTGATAAGCTGCAAGAGAGTGCCCACTGAGGGGGGCGCTCGGAGGAGCGCCACCCCCCGTCACATGCAAACGGTTTCGAAGCGTCACCAATTCAGAACTTAAACTGCGCAGTCTTTGCTGCAGGTGATCAGCTTCGTTGGAAGAGGATGCATCTAGAACATAAAACAACATTTACTAATTATGCGCATCCCATTGATATTTATAATATGTTAAAGCTATTTATTTCAACGTATGAAATATATTTTACATAATGAATATTAAATTTCTAATACTAATTTCATTGTTATAAACTAACATACTAGAACAACATTTAAATCGTTATGGTGGATTTATCTTTGCAGAGTATATAATTAAGCTTTTTTCGTAAGAATTATAATCAGAAATATGGTTTAAAAATTATGATTTTAGAGGGAATGAGCAACATATTTAAATATTCACAAAAATACTACTATAAATATATTTGCAATATTGTAAATATAGTTGTAGTGCATAATAATATTTAATAGTAGTGGGTAATATTTAATTCAATAGTGAAATTGCAACATTGGTCGCTTGTTACCTCCTATTCCTATAAAATATCATGATCGGAATTTTTGAGATCATATTTTGCTACAATATAGTAATATTATTAACACATTTATAACTCGGGATGTAATTTGTGCGTGAAATAACAACAGAGTAATAGTACAATATTTTACGTGTCCTACGAGACTTCTTAATGGTATTTGTATGTGATCGGATTTTAACCTAAGAGAATATCCTTAGTAATGATTGCCTATGCATATTACCTTGTTGCAATCTAAATAATAATCGAATAGATCAATGAATAACATTTTGAAAAGAAGTTTAGATTTGTATTTCCTCACTTCTCAGTGAGTTCGCAAGTACAAATATTCCTCATTAAGATAACTCAAACTTTCTTCATTAATTCGTTTGGTAGTCTTAATATAATGAAAATATGTAAATGTAAAGCAATGTAGAATATTTTACATAATAAAATGAAGGATATATTTGTTTTTTTTTTATATATAATTGACTCAATGAATTTTTCTGCAAGTAAAAGAAGAAATCTCATCATATATTTTTGTGTTAATGTTAGGAATAACTAAAAAATGTTGCATTGTGTATGTCACGAAAAATAGAAAATTGTAAACTCATACGCGCGCGCTTACATCACATTTGTGTTGCACAATGGGCAATTTGAGGATTATCTAAAAATTATGATGGTTGTAATGTAAAAAAATGAAGTTACGGTAAAATACCTACTCATTGTTCCTTTACAAAATAGCATGTGAGTATGTGTTCATAATTAAACCCAAAATAAACGACTCTGGAAAAACTAACTCGATAACTGTTTTGTAAATAAATATGTTTATTGTATTGCGTTTATTTCCAGCAGCTTATTTCCTTCGATAGAAGATGCTTATGCAGCGAATCGTTTCGTAATTTTGAACCACAGTTGAAGACAAGGTCAACATTTGAGTTGGCACCCATTCCTTGAACACCTACTTCATCAGTAGGATATAAAATCTTTGGAATATTTAACATGCTTGTGTTCTTTTAATTCGAAGATCTTCAGAGTTTATAACGAGTTATCGAATTCAGTATAATTCAGACATGAAAACGATAGAATAGCGACTGTTTATACTGACCCCTTAAGCAGTTTTGTTAGTTGATGATTTACAACAAGCAATTGTTGAGATTTTAAACCAGATTCAGGGCACGATTTTAGACAAAATCCCAAGAAAATACCCAAAACCAATCTAGAACAGATCAAGAATGTTACAATTCTGATCAGTATATTTGCCTTTTATTTAGATTCGAATACAAAACGATGTAGTGAAAAAGCCAAGTGTTAACTGTTATACTACCTCGATATCACCAAAAAATAAAAACGGCTTTTCTTTTTGTGGCATTCACAAAGATTCTTCAAAATTATTTCTTTGCTTCTTGTTAAAGATAAATATTCTTTACTTCATCAAATTAAGGTTGATCTCAATAAACTCGTGTTGGAAATAACGACTTGTTAAGACTTAAATAACTTATCATAAAAATTTTAGTTGGCAACCGATTGGTAAATATGCATTTAATTATTCATTTGAAGTTTGACGACAAGCACTTAAGTATAGGAATCTTTCATTCGATAATGATACATTAATCATGGTCAGTTGTGAAAAACGCATCTCGTACACGTATTGCAAAGAGCAATTAATTAACGGTAACCTTTTTAAAAAATAAAACAGGAAAATCGGTAAATATTATTTTAATAAGCATCTCCGCCTTTGCAGATGTGTAGGTTGAACAAGTCATACAGCAGCATTGGTGGGTGAGAAGTGGTGGTTGTATGCACACAGACCTAATTATCGGATGATTTTAATGGCACACTCCATTCCTTTTTTAAGCGCCAATCATAACTCTGGCGGTGAATTTATCGACAATCAATGGTTCTCATAATCACATGTAGAATGCATTTCGCATTATGACACAATGATGCATTTGCATAAACTAGGGCAATTACGAAAGACCGGTACGCCCTTCTCAGAGAGTGCAGAAACATATTCTAATGACTGAATAAAAAAATTCAATGCATTTTAAGTCGATATTAATATGAAGTAGTTGGCAATAAGAGTTAACTTAAAATAAATTTTGAAGTGTAGAAAAATTGATGTTAAAAAAAAAAAAAATACTTATACAACACCGCATTGCGAAAACTTCGAATCTTTCCCTCATCCAGTACATAAATATTCAGACAGAATGCAAAAACGCAACTCTATCTATTTTTATTCAACAATAGTTATAATAAAATTTCTGACTTTCCACTAAACGACCTTATTTCTACCATCAATCCATACATAGCAACTAGTGAATAACATTAATATTGGTATAAATATGAACGTAGGATAGATTTTTAGTAATTTTTAAGTTTTGTAAAACCTTTTTACGAAAATGAGATAATAAAGTTCAGTATTTGATGAGAATTATATCTGAGAATATCAATTTTAAATAACTGTTATATTGAAAGTCGCAATATGAAGAGATTCCTACACTTTCTGAAACAGCCTGTTATTACGCGACACTTATCCAATTTTGTTCATAAATTAAGTTTAAGAATTTATTGCAGCTGATAGAAATTCAAAGTTACAGTTTATGTGAACATAGTAAATACCAAATATTAGACTTTAATAAAATTAGGTAGAAGATTATATAAAGAGTTAGCTAGAAGTGTAGCGTGACATTATGTTAATATTTCTATATTCACCAAAGAGACTAGAAAGGATTTAAGATGATTTAATACGGATATATATAAGTATTTGAGAAATTAGGAGGGACATTTCATGTCTTAAAATATGAAATAAAAGTCAGTTCACAAAAATCAACGAATCTTCGTGTTTTATATTTGCGTTTTCTTGAAAATAATGAAAAAAAAAAACTGATTGAAACAAGAATATTATGCATGATACTTGAAGCCCCACGGGAATTCCAATGAATCCAAGAAATACTTATAGAGATTTATTAATTTTTTATTTCTGGACAAAGTAATCAAGAAAACATAAATTTTTAATGCATTTGAAGTAAGAAATGTTATAATGTTCAACATCATAAGGCTTTTTTTGGATACATTAAAATTGATACTCCATGATAATCGAACAGATCGTATTAATGTGTGACAGCAGCTAGGGTAAATATACAGAATGCATAAGCACCTACCCTAATAGATCCGCAAGCAGAAATTAGAAAAGCAATACCTGTATTATTCCGCAAATGGTTAAGATTTTATCTGGAATCTTCTGCCCTGAAAAACGCGGTCTTCACTCCAGACTAATAGTAGATTTGTTTAATTACAATAAAAAAATCAAAGGACAATTTCCTGAATTTCTCATTTTACATATGATTTATTATGTATAACTAAACTACGCCATGGGTGAACGATGTGTCCACTTTAATCGTCGACGTATTAAGTCCTACCTCTGTGTAACGTGGATATGGAGAGGAGGGTCAGATGTGACTTCGTCACCTGAGAATGGTTCAAAATTACGAGGCGCTTAGTGAAAGGTAAGTACTCCAAACCTGTTAACCTTAAGATACACAATTTGTGTCTGGCTGAACCTCTATGTTATTAAAAGCAAATAATTAAAGTTCAGGTAAGTATACTGATTTCACCACAATGTGCTTTGCAAATAAATAATTTATAATTTGAAAGAGAAAGAGAGAGAGAGAGTTATAACATTGTGTGCAGATAAAAATATTGATTATGTTTAAGGAAAGAAGCTAGAAGAAAATCAGCTAAAATTTGTACAAAATGATATAATTTCGCCATCACAACAAAACAAAGAAAATGATGATGAATTCTAATTGTTTTATATCTTTCTTTTTGAAATAAACGCAAATTATTTAAACCATATAAATCCAAAAGGGAATTAAAATTCTTTAATTTTGATATGTAATGAATGTAATAACGTCAAAAAATACTGTGGACTATTATTTATTCAAAAGGTAGACATGTAATGAAAGACTAGAAAAATTAAAATTAGAACTTTGCTTTAGTGAATGAATCAAAAATTAATTGTAAAATGTGACATGCTTAATGATATTCTTTAAAAACAAATATATTCGTTTCGCTATATTCTTTTTCTGCTTCATATTAGCTTGGGGGGAAAAATCCATTATTTTTTCGATCAATGATTATAGTATATCGATATCTTGTTAAATATCGATTATATAATTTCAGATTTATGCTCTTTGGAAAAAACACATTTTGCATTAAAAAATTAGATTTTGTTTTTTTCTATTTGTGGTCTATTCAGATAAAGTACATAGTGTTAAAAATGGAAGTCACCAAAAAGAAACTGCAATACATTCATAGTTTCTCCTTGATATAGGAGTAAAATCAAGTAGCTGAAAATCGAGAATGGTTCCGCCGATACTTTAATAGTCCATTAAGTGTAATTTCGGTTTCATCGATTTCCTTCAGGTATATTAGTAGGTCCATCGTCAAAAATATCGATAAAATCACCAAATTGCCGGAAGTTGACCAGCAGTATGTTAGCTGACCAGGAGCTAAAAATCAGCCACAAAACAGTACGAAATTATTTGCCCAAAACTAATCAAAAATATTACGCACACAAACTAAACAAAAAATGAAGTTTACGTAAAAATAATGGATTTCTTTCCCAGACTAATGTTTTTTCACTAATCAATCCACTGAGCGATCGTAATTTTAAACCATGTTGTTGGACTATGGTTTGGATATATATATATATATATATTATTGGTTTATTTGTTATACATATTATTGGTTAAATTGCCAAGAAAAAGAAACGAGCAGCTCCAATGAAAGCTGAGAAAGAACAAAGTCTAATAAGATTTCTTTTATTTGCATAATCCCATATAAAGCATCATTTAGAATGCAAAATATTTCCAAATAGCAATACTTCCAAAGAAAAATAATCAGGTTCTCTAAGACTCATGAATTTCTTGTCACTGTAATGACCATTACAGTAATATTACTGTAGCAAATCACGTTGATAAAATCGTGCCAGTGACATTCACAGCAGGCAGCATTTCGGAAACTGCATTTTAATTTTCTATGACGCGGAAAAAGAAAAGTTTTATAAATTATCGTTGAAAACTGATATCACTTGTATATAACTTTAAAAACTTACCACAGAAGTTACATTTTACGAGGCTAATTTTTTTAAAAAATATCTTATCCTTTTGAAGAAACCGAAAATAATCTCTGGTGACATAAGCAATGAAAATTAAAAACAGAATGCTAAATGAAACAATTTTTTTTAAAAAGGAGAATTAAAGCGGATTGCTAGAAACATTTCGTGAGATTGCCATAAATCAGTCGTTAACCTAAGCATGAAATTATAAATAAAAAAAATTATCACTAAGTTGTGAAGTACCATTTAAATTTTAGGTAATGGCCGAAATTTATGTGCTATTATTATAATTTGTCATGCATTTAATGATAAAACTATGATATCTATTTAAATTTCATAATCTCTTCATTAAAAATTAATTTTTATGAAGGGATGATACTAACAAGATATAAAAACTGCTTTCAATGATTCCTGATTAAAATTCTTTTATGATGTCATGACTGCCTGCTATGAGACCTGGTCTTCCTCTCAACTCCCTTTTCTCTCTGCTCCTTTCCCAAGTATTCTTCCTTTTATTTTATATTTTCTTGTCTTTTATTTTTTTCCAGGTAGCCAGTGTACTTAATTTTTGTCTCTTTTTTAAGGGTTCCTTGTACTTTGGATAAGAAGATCTTTTCAGCGACTCAATTATCATACAACCTGTTTGAGTGCCCTCGCATTTCAACTTCTGTACTGCAATAATTCTAAATGGTCTGCAATTTCCAGGTTAGTTCTCCAGTATTTGTCATATTTTGTTGTCATCAAATAATGTTTTTAAAAGTTTTCCTTTGGAAGAAAACAAGAGTACTTTTAATCTTCACAATTAGTATTCACGTTTCGGTAAAATATATAACAACATGCCTAATTAAAAGCCTTGTAAATGAATAGTTTCGTTACTGTTGACGAAATTAGATTTCTAATATTTTAACAGTTAACATCTGATATCTGATGCTATGATGTTTCCTAGAATATGAGTGATCAATATTTGAGTCAAGTATTGGTACTAAATATTACAGAAAATTTCTAGAAAAAAGATTGTGAATTTTTATGAATTGTAAGCCATGAAAAAGAAAATACAAAAGAACTTTAAAGAAGACAAATGACTTTAAAGAGATTTCTGTAATAACCATGTGTCTCGATTGAGAAACATCGTTCTTTAACTCAAGAATCAAATTTAGATTCTATTAAATATTAAAAAAAACAGATTGAGGATTTGATTTTAACTGTGTGTGTAAAACAAAAACTTAAAGTAATAGGCCACCGTAATACTTGCAAAGCAGTAAAAGTTTAACAAAATGAAATGAAAGAATCGCAGAAGTATTGTTATCTAAAATAAGAATTGATATTTTACTCAAGAATAATTTCTAGAAAGTTTGATGAGATAAAATGAAATTGAGGAAAAAAATTCTTATATTAAATTACTGGTTAGAAGCAAAAAGAAAAATCGTTTGTAGAGATGACACCCAAGAAATTTTTTCTTAGCTAAACTTTTGAACCAATATTTCATATAGACATATTTTAATTATTTTATTTCACTCTATATCTCTGACACTATGTAGTGGAATCTCTAAGGGGCAAAGATTGTTATAAAGTATTTCGAGCTTCTTTAACTATCTTTTATGTGGATTTTTCATTGATTGAGGGCATATTTCCTTGTCACAAAGGAAAAATGATTCCTGATAATTTCCAAGCACTTATTGCGATAGACGTGCGTGCATGCCTATATCCATCTCCACTTTCTCAATAATATAGCAGGAGTTAAATCTAGGATGCTTTCGTTCTCATTATTGAAAGCTAGGAAGTTGATGTTAAAGTCCACGTGATTTGGTACTTCTAGAGGGGGGGATTAGACCTTCTGCTTTGGGAGTCTTTCGCTTGATTCCTGCTTCTATCTAACAGGTAGAGCTCAACTCAGGGCTAGGTACAGAAAAATATGCTGGTGCAACAACAAAAGCATGGAACTTGGCCGCGGTAGCCTGGACTAAGGGTACCTAGAAAATAGATGATGATCGCAACATATTTCAAGTGAATAGTTCTTTCAAATACGATGTTTTGTAAATCCTACTTCGGCTAAGAACAGGAAAGTATGCCGGTGCACATATCATCACAGTTAAGCCGCGATGACATAGTTGGTTACGGAATCGTTCTCATTACCGGAAGGCCGTGAGTACGAATCCCTATTAAACCAAAGATCCACCATATTCGCTAAAGACGGTAAGGTTATTTTAAATATATTGTAATTAATTTCAAATAAAATAATATCTCTGGGGATACAAGTCAAATATATGAAAGACTTCTGATTCTAAATTACGAAGACGCCCAGCAACTTCAATCTAACTGATAGAGCCCGATTCTGGGCTAGGTAGAGGGAAGTTTGCTGGAGCACACATGATCACACTTAAAATATCTAAAAGTTAATGTCCATACCTCCTCTCAGCACAATTGTCAGGTAAGGAATGAGGGCATGAAAAAGTCCCCTACCAAAATATCGTCACATATCAAGATTACACTGACTAATTTTAGTGGAGAATATTTCTTCACTAAAATTGAATGTTGAAAGGAAGGCATGACATATGAGAGTTTGGATTAAGCAACCATAATATATGCATATTTTGTGCATTGTGTGGAAGTATTCTAAGAAATGAGTTGGGATACATTTGTGTCACAATCATACGCATGAGCACGTACTCATTGGAAGTAAGGAAATCGTCAGAATAAAATTAAATAAAGAATCAATGCAAAGTTACGTTTCTTCACTTATTGGTTACATGGAAACAAATTTATATTCGTTATAAATATTAATTTTTCTCTCAGTAATTATAACATTTGCAAAAAATAAAGTATTTCACAGCAAATTTAACTGGCCACAATTTGTGGCAAAAATATCTACAATTCCAGTATTTTTGCAACTTAAATAATAATAATAATTAAAAAAAAAAAAAAAAAAAAAAAAAAAATTTTCCATAAACCTTTCTTTGTTTATGGTTTATTTTTATATCTAATGTATATAGATGAAGATGATTAAATTTCAACATCTTTCTGTTATGTATATAAAATCCTTCTGAACTGTATTGATTTATTCAATTTCAGAATGATATTGAATAAATCGATACAAATACATTGAATAAAAAACTTCAATATTTTTTGTCATTGATATAATAAAAAAGTCAATAAAAAACTTCAATATTTTTTGTCAAGTTTTCTTGTCATTGATATTAGAAAGATTGCTAAGAACTATATCCAAATCAAAAAGATGGTTTTATAGAAAAATCAAAAAGATGGTTTAATAGAAAAATCAAAAAGATGATTTTATAGATCTCTGTTATATAGTTTCTATAAAGATCTAATTTACTAGATGTTTGTCTTTTTAAACCTCTTTTATGGCAAGTTTTATTCAAGACATTTGCTAAGCATTATAATCTAGTTTCCTTTGTATTAGGAAAATTTTTATAAAGAATTTATTTAAAGTTTTAGAGAAAAAAATATTCCCATAAATACCAGGTTTTAATTTGTTATTTTTCAAAAAGCCCGTCTCAAAAAGCTTGTGCGAAAATCTTTTTTTCATGTGATTATCAAATGAACTGATCAAGGTAATTAAGTCAGAAGTAACAATAAAAATTAATTTCAAAAACTTTTTGAGAACATGGATCCCAGGAATATAAAAAATAATGTTTCAATAAAATGAACGACTAAAGCAGAAAAATCATTACAATGGTAACTTAATGATTAAATTGCAAATAAAAAGTAAACAATAATTTAAAAAGGCAATTAATTTTCTTAAAAAATTGCCAATATTCAGGAATTTTTTTTATTTTATTATTATTCTATTTTATACTTTTCATATATTTCCTACGCAAACAATTATGATAAAAAATTTTATAAACTTTATTGTGATTAAATCTTTGAATTTATAGACGACATTAGTTGTGACGTCATATCCAGCAATTTGTTTCCAAACATTTGCTGTTAAGCACCATTTATCATTGAAACTGCCATAGACTTCGGTGATTGATTTTTAAATTGTTATTTTTGAAATTGATATTCATTATTTAAGGATAACGTGTTTGCTAAAACTTTTAACCTTGTTTGCTTAACCTTTGATTCTCGCCAAATTGTAGTCACAGTTAATCACCAAGCTGGGCAAAATCCAATCGTATTCTGATTGCAACAGAACAATTTATGTACCAACAAAAATCACCAATAAAATCGATAGCCAAACAAAAATCTCCAAGTTTGTCAAGAAGGCACTCTTAAATACAATATTAAACAAATGTTTACATTGTATTTGTTTGGAAACAGTTGTGAATATGACGTCACACTAATGTCGTCAATTGCTGAATATTGATCATTCTTAATCCATCATATATCTCAAGAGACATTTTCCTCATTCATAAAATAAATTGAACTTATAACACTAATTAACGTAATCAAAAATTTATAATTTTAAAATTTGTATCTAAATATTAATTTTAAAATTAATTATTTAATTTTAAATTTAATATTTAATTTTAATTATTAAAGTTAATTTTTTAACTTTGATTAGTAAATTAAAATTAAATAATATTAAATGTAATGTTAAGCTAAGTAATATTAAGAGAAAATTGTTGATTAGATTAAAATATCTTTTTAGCAAATTTTTATTTGCGACGTAATAAAGTAATTCATCGAAGGTATTTTTTGTTTTCTTGCCATTATTTTTGCTAATAATAGATAAAGACAACTGAGAGTCTGATAATATTAGTTAATGCAATCGGCAATAGAGAACCATCAAAATGCTTCCCATTCTTCAAATCACACCAATGGAGAAATATGCGGTAATAATTAAGTAACCAAAGTAAGCTTCATCAAATCTATTTTATCTGCTTTTATCATATTATTTACAATATGGAAAAATTGCACTTTTAGGAAAATAAAATAGTTATTTCCTCATTCATAAAAGTAATTTATAGGTGAGATAAAACACAAAATTCCAACTGTTTGAAATTTTTTGAAAAAAAAAAAAATGAAACAAATTTGTTGAGCACACAGGTCAAAGAAGTAATTTGGGAAAGCCATTGTGATTTTCTGGACTGTAAAATAGTCGCAATATCAATACAAAAGCAGGGAATTATTAGTCTGCTTTTAAGTAAATTCAATTCAGAAATGTTCATAGGATATTACATTTTGTTCGTTTGTTGTCGGTTTTGATGCTCGCAGATATGTTTATGAATAAATTTAATTACAACATTCATAGTGTATAAACCGATGGATAATAAGCACTTTAATAATAAGCAACATACAAAAAGAAAATACAAAAATGCACAAGTACGTTGCTTTAATTGAAACTAAATGACATCTAACAGGCTTAAAGGCCATAAAACTCAATGCACACATGGGCATCAGCATTTAACAGCTCAAAAAGAAACAAGCGTGACAGCAGTGATGTTAAGTACAAACTGTTCCTCATTTTATGAGTTAGAAGGAATGCATTTCTCCGGGCAAATCGGAATTAGACGCGTCTCAGAAATTAAAAAAAAAAAAAAAAAAAAAAAATGGAACTCCGCTACAGAGAATCCTTTACCTGAAGAAGTAAATCATTCTAGAACTCCAATCTTGCAGCTTAAGGTCTTTAAGTTTTATGATTCCACTGAACTTGTCCATTTGAGAAAGGACATTCTTTATTCTTCTTTTAAGCAGCTATAAGCAAAACTCTTTAATAAAAAAGAACTCCATTTTATTGGTTTTTGTTTGCCAATGCCAAGGTTTTTTGTTAATGACTTCTCAAACTCTGCATGAGGAAGATTAATTACTCCACTCGTCAGGAAAGCTTGCCGTCGATTAAGGACTAGCTAATTTGGTTTTCACAAAAAGCGAAAGCAAACCTAGTTCCGCAAGATAGTAATTCAAGCGCGCAGTTAATTGAAAGACCCGGTGGCAAGCTTTAAGGCTAGGGTATGCGATTGTTTTGTTTTTGATAATACAAAGTCTAAATAACCTTAAAAAAAACAATACTGTTAACAGTAAATTTTATGAGATTAAAAAAATAAGTAGGCGTGTTCTCTATGGAATTAACCATTCATCACTTCTATCTAACATTCATAATCTATACTCAAATAAAAACCACATTCAAATTTTGAACGCATTCGAGATTGTATTTAAAATAGATTATGAAAAACATTAATGCATATATATATATATATATATATATATATATATATATATATATACATGAAATAATTTCTATGTTTTATTAAAAAAATATCTTATTAAAAATAATACATACTTTTTAATAGGGTAATTATAAATTTATAAACTACATTTAACTGAATGTTAAAATAACATGGAAATGTAAAAGAGTTTTGAGAGATTACGCGCTGGAATCTTGATATTTTCTCAAATTTTACTTTAATTTGTCTACTAATAATAAATCCTGTAATTTAGAAGATTTTTAACCAATAACAGAAATTTTATATCATTCCATAAATATTAGTACATGAAACATTCTCACAGAAATCATATTTTATGGAAAATTACTTTGCAAAATAATGCTAATGATAAAAGGGTTTTTTTTCCTCTCTCTCTCTCTTCAAAAATCAAGAGTAGCAGAAAAATTATTACTTTTCAGAAAGAGACAAGTAAAAGTTAAAATGACTCTGCTTTTACATTAAATTATACATTTTTAAGCATTTTTTTTTATTTCATATAAAAGAAAAGAAAACTATATATGTAAAAATACGTAGTTTTCTACATAGCAGTCAGCTTAATGATTTATAGCAATTTCTATAAAACTGACATTAACTTCTCACTGGTCTGACAGCCTAGAACACATGTCTTTAGGCTTGTTAAATTATAAGTCCCACAAAAGAACACATTGATTACTTTAGCATAATCCAATATCTTTTTCATACTGTCCTTGGAAAGCTGGTACAGCTGCTGCTGTTTGAGATCAATTCAGTGGTATGCAATCAAGCATTTCAAGCATTTCCTGAAGAAATGCTACAGAGGCAAATTTTTATCCTTTTCAAGATTTGGAGGTCACCACGTCTCGCGAAGACATTCCTTGCAACTTGGCCAATCCTCGAAGAGCCTCTTCTCGCATGGCCCTCCGGTAGCAAAGAGCAATTTTTCTCATCTATAAGAGGGAGAACTGGATCTTTTTTTTCTTTTATTATTGATTGGCTTGTTTTCCAACGTTCTGAAATGAATGTGTCTTCATTTGACAACCAATCGGTTTGGACTAAATTAGAGGTTTGGAAAACATTGAGATGCGGAGATTTACGCAATGACTAGCCAGAGTTTGGCTCCTGCTAACTTGTGTTTGGAGGAAGGAAGAGCCGGCCTGTAAATAGCAGTTCGCAGTTATCATCTTGTGAAACTAGCGAATTGATGAGAGAGTGCATGGAATAATTAACTGGGGGCTTAAGAGTTTGGAACACACTTTCATCTTTCCGCATTTGTGTGAATTTTAATAGATTGATATGACTTACATTAATGTACAATCCAAAGCAGAATAAAAGTTTAAAGAAAGACATTGTACATTTATAATCATCACCATGTTCAAACTTTTAAAATTATAAAATTTTTCTACTGTAAAAGACATTATAAATATTTTATAAAAAACATGAACGTTACACAAAAACTATAAAAATGAATTAATTATAAGCCATTCATTAGTGGTAATTTCATAATTTTGATTTTACGCTGTAAACCTCCTAGTTACTGATAAGTTTAATAACCCTTAAATAAAGGAATCGAACGTTATGGTTTGTTTGTTAATTTTCCTTGATTTTTCTTTTGATATTTTCAAGCAAAGAATAAAAGATATAACACAGAAAGATAAAAAAAAAAAAGAAATATCAACTAAAAAAAATGAGATAACCAATAGGCTGCTTTGCAACATGATTAAATCAAGACTGAATATTGTTTTGTGTAAAATATATAAATTTCCTTTTCCTGAAATATATTTATAATAAACATCACTTGCTTCTATCAAAAACAAAAATATATTTAACTTCCAAATTTTAAATTTTAATTTGCTTGCATTGGGGTACTTCATGTTGCAATACACATTATATCAAAATTATATAGACAGTCTATATTATATTATATCGACAGTCTGTTATTAACGATATTTCGCTGTTTGAGGATTAAAAAATTCGGGATTGGTTTGATTTGTTCATTTTTTTTACACACGAGGGCTAATTAGACCTGTATGTATGGTTTAAGCTGAAAAGATTCTGAAAGAAAATTTTTTGAGTGTTATATAAATGTTTTTTCCTAAGAATCAAACCAAGCCCATCGAAGAAAAAACAAAACAGTAATTATTTTGATGCGTGGGTGGTGATAATTTTAGATTTTATGATAACAGGTTTTCCTTACGTGAAACTTTATTGTTAATGATATTGCTAATGATCGAAAAAAAAAATGGAAATTTCAATTGAAGTATATACAATGATACCTTTTAAAAATAAATTTTGCTGTGATTAAAACATATAATTATAACGATCTTCTGTTGTTTAGTTTGAATTGACTTTTAATTAAGGTTGCGCGGACTCAATTTTCTTATTTAAATGAGCAAAAATTTAATTAAATTTAATAAATATGTGTTTTTACCATAAGAACCAGATTCTGGGACCTCATATATATATATATATATATAAATATATATATATATATATATATATATATATATATATATATGAGGTCCCAGAATTTTACGTCAAACCAGTATAGACGGTATAAAGAACATCATTAGGAATCATAATAACAACATAAGAGAAGCTTATTCTCACTTAAAAAAACACACAGACATAACATAGTTGCAACATAGAATGTTGCGTAAAACACGCGTACTTTATTAGATAACACAAAAGAACAATGACTTACAAACATTAGGTGTATTCGAAACCATTCTCATCCATATTAGTATACGCACGACATCTGTGACATGGATTTGCGAACATTTTTGAATTTACCTAATGTTTTACACATCTTAATAGTAACGACAGATATTCGTTTTACCAAATTTGTTACAGAAATTAATGATGCTTCGTGACAATATTTTTCATACCACCCCAAAGAAAATGCGTTCAATTAAGTAAGTAAAATGCACTTATATGAGATGGCACTCTGTCTAAACTATCTCCCACGTTACCCGTCGACACATTAAAAGTAAAACTTTGTTGTGAGTATCGAATACTCACTCTTTTACGTGAAAAGATTGCATCATCATTGATCATAAAGAAACTAGAAAATTAAATACCTGCTCACTTTTCATATAGAAACCACATTTTCACACACATATTTAAGCGTGATACGTTGTAGTTAATGATTATGCTACAAGAACGGAGTTTTCTGGGAATATAAGGCTTCTTGCAGAACGTGATGATCAGTTAATCGAGACGTGGAAGAGTCAAGCACATGTACACTAATGCAAGGATTTCGGTTTATGTTATCCAAAAGATTTCGAATATAAATATTTGTGATTTTCTGGGCTGATTAGTATCTTGCAGCATAATTGTGTAGGATACATATTCGATAAATTTCTGATATACCAGAGGGAAAACACGATGATCTGGTAGGCACCTATTTAGATATCTTTCACATTGTCACAGAACAACAAAGTCCATTTATATTTGTTAGGCTGTAAATGAACTGGATTTCCTTTAACTCTTGTTTATTACTTGATTCCCGTTTATCGCACATCATTATAGACGCTGACATAAAAATGTGGTCGCTACACATGCAAATGTTGACAACACACACACAGTACCACTTATTGATTTCCATGAATACTTCCTACCTAATTATAGTTCTTTACGATAAATTCTCTATCTATCCACAAAATTCAAGATTCTGGCCATACACACATAAATATAACGCGCGCGCGATTATTAGTAAAGATATAGTACCTATATAGATATTGTTTCCAATATTCACTTCAACATTTTTTAGCTTGATTTTTCTCTTGAATTTTAATGCATATAGTGTTTGCGATATGCTTTTAAGCCACAGATACTAAGCAAAAAATATTGATTAAAAAACATTGAGATAAAAATTACTAAATTTTCCAATTGTATGTTAATCAAGCCATCATTTTTAAATAGAAGATTCTTAAGAGGTAGAGGCAGAATTATATGAAAGTTCCAACAGCTTGTTAAAAAGAAAATCTGAAAAGACATAGGGAAAAAAAGCAATTATAGTGAAAATCAATTATTGGCCTAACTCACATTCTGCAGAAAACTATAATTAAATTTTCGGGTCATTTCATTTTCAAAACCTAACTACGTCGTGACTGTTCAATTAAGATTTTCCGTTGGTTACTTGCACGATTCATGCTTTCTTCTCTGTCGCTAGTACAAATTCTACTTTAACTCTTTTTTTTCTTTTAGAAGCTTTACGATACAGAAAATTTCTTTTCCAGTTTTCATATTCTCACGGATTTTGCATCTAAGAAGGATAGAGACACACGACATGCCATTTTTATAAAGTAGACTTTTTTTTTTAAATATTTCCATCTTTTCATCCGGGCCTACATTTATGGGCAAAATAACAACAAATAGTTTGGAGTTTAAGTAAAATAATTCATTACTGAGAGATAACTCCTTGCTATTCGTTAGAGTGAGAACGAATAATGATATGGTGCAATTCCGTAAAATGCATATTCTCTTAGTTTTGAAACTTAATAACGAATATTTTTAAGTCAAATGATAGGTGATCTGTAAACTAAAGAAATGCCTTTTTAAGTAATCTAAAAACAAAATGTTGTTGTGAAAATTTTAATATATAAATCCAAATTAATTAAGACAGCATAATAAGTAGCACAATGAAACAAAGAATCTATACCGAAAAATTGGAAAGCTACTTTAAATCTGTATTGAAAAATTGGAAATTTCTTTTTAATCTATTTTGAAAAAACATTCATCAAAGAAAACTGGTAAAAAACAAAGGAAGAACATAAAAAATTTGATATTTTAGCAAATTTTTCTTTCTAAAACTTGTATTTAGTGTTTTTCTTAAATGTAAGAGATTAAGAATATATTTTACTTTGATCTGAATTTTTGTACTTATACCCTAACTTTGAATAAAACAAGCTGAATTCATATTTAGCTGAATACCTTCCAATATTTAATTGAAGTGAATTTTCAGCAACACGTGTGGAATGAGCCACATGCTAATCAAACCTAAAATAGTCTTCAAAATTTTTTAGGTTTAAAATAAGTATGGATGCTTTGCTTGGAAAGATAATAAAAATATAATGTGAAATGATAATAAAAATTAAATTTAACTTTCTGTTGATGAGAGAATTTTTTATTCTTTTTCTTTAATTATTTGTTTAAATACAGTAAACTTTTGCACCATAGAATAGTTACTACTGCAGAAATTATGCAAGAATGTAGTATAATATTTAATGTCATTCGCGGATTTTAAGTGATTGAATGCAAATTATTTCATAATTTTAAGATGCTATGGACCACTTGTTTTTCCTCTATTGTGTTAATTAATTTTACTTAGTCAAAACCATTTTTTTCTGTTTGATTACTATTCAGTACTCAATTTTTTAAAATGAATTTATTGTGACAGAAATGTTTATTGTATATAATTATTATTATATTATGTGACAGAAATGTTAGAAAGTGTATTCCGATCCATTACAAATATCCAAGTCTGAAGCCGAATCAAACTCATAAATTTCTGAATAGAAGGCCAGTGCACTCAGTCTGATGAGATTCATATTTGTAAACTCGAAAATTTTAGTGACTAATTTCTCTTTCCAGTCTTTCCTATTTCAAAAGATTTTCACATCCCTTTAAAAACTACGGAATATGAATTATCTCCCATTTCTATAATTTGTCAACCATTAAATCAATGATCATCATCATATCATAAAGATCAGAAAAATAATCAACTCACTTTGTGCAAATTTAATGCCCTGCCATCGTACAAGCTAGTGTGATTTGTATGCACAGTAACTTAAACTCACAAATAAACCAAGAGTTTCAATTGTCAACGAAAGGAATTGAAATATCCTACATTATAAACTAGTGAATCAAATGCCATATTAAGCAAGCTTTTGGTTCCAACTGGAAACGCTATTTTCTGTATCAAAAATTAATTGTGATTGGAAGAAATTGCAATTTGGGAAATTCCTATTTACTTACTTAAATAAAAAGGATTGTTCGATCCTCGCGACCAAAGTTCTTATGTATAAAATCATATTTTAATAAAGGGAATGAAGTGCCTGATGGATTGTCACTTTAATTACGATGTTAATGGATATTTAATAATATTCATTAACATAATTTTTGAAATCGTTAGAAAAAGCCTATGTTTTGGAAGTGAAGAGAGTTCTGGAAATGTCTCAGTTAACATCAGATATATAATAACTGTAAAAAAAAAAAAAAAAAAAAAAAAAAGAGCTGCAAACATAATTTTGAAATGTAACATTGCTTATGATTTAAGTTTGTTAGAAACCAAACATCTTGACATTTCATGTTCATTCAAAAATATTTCATTCCGTGCTGCCATACTCAATTTAATAGCCACAAAAACTTTTCCGAACACACAAAACGAAGATTTGCAAAATTCCTGAGAAAAATATTTGGTCACAGAGGCATAGTATTTATTATTTAACCTTATATATACAATAACTTTTCATCACAACAGAATTAATCAATTACTTCTATTATAATGAAAGCTTTCATTGGGATTTTTGTACCAGCATAATTCCCTGTATACCTTCTATCTTAAATAGTTGGACTTCATCTGTTAATAAAAGAATGGAAATCTTCATGATTTAAAAGCAGAGATAAAACAGAAAACCTGCTAACTCTTAACTTGCCAGAGATAACATTTCACTCGGAGGATTTGCGACCTCAACCTATTTAACGTACCCAAGCCGTCTTTAGTGAATACGACTGATCTTCGATTAAGATAGTATTCGAACTCACTGCCTTCCGATAATGAGACCGATGGCTTAACTAACTTAACTAAGGCCCCAGCCACCCTGTTTCATTGAAGTGAAACAAAGGTTTCTTAGTTATCAATAATGATTGCATAGTTATTAATTTATTACGCAAGAATTTTGATTTTAGCTTAATTACTTTCTACATGCAAAATAAATATCAACAAATTATAATATAGATACTATGTTATATACTAATTTAACAAGCATAAAAAGATTTATTAACCCCACACTTGAACTTCTAAAATAGCTTTGAACTTAGAAGTTTAAGTTCATGCATAACTTTAAAATACCTTTAAAATTAACTTTCTGAGAAAAAAAATAGGAAAATATAAAGAAAAATTTAAATATATTCACATTCCATTTCATAATAAATCTTATTTTCTACTTCCCAAACAATCGTTGCGAAAAGAATTTATAAATAATAATATTGCAATATCCTTAGGTTATTTGTTAAACCACGAGGACTCGATTATAAAATTCCACTTGTGTACCGGTATAAAAAGCATTGAAGAAATAAAATATACATCAGTATTTACTAAAAAGTGTGTTGCTGTTGACCAGTCGATTTACGCTGAGTCAGAAAGATTTTTTTTTTTAATCGTAAAAGTTTAAATCAGGAAATGCGCTTTAAATTATTCGAATGTCAAATAGTTAAGAGAAGTTCTAGTTTTCCTTTAAGCCATTTTTTAATCAACATTAATTTTTTTTTTTTTTTTTTTTTTTGAATTTTCACATGGCTTGAGTTTTAATTAAAAACATGAATATCACGTTTAGGGTTTGAATTATTAGTTCATTTTAAATATTTTGACTTGAATATTAGTAATTTAATTTCAGATGCTTAGTTGAATTATTTAAAAATTCTTCCAAAAATGATATACACATCTTTAATTATAGAAAGCAAAAAAAAATTTTTATTGTTAATTTGAATGTCAGTTGGCTGATATTTATGTGAAAAACCAGGCAAATCAATTCGAAATTAATTGAAATTTCTTTCGCATAAAGTAAACTGTGATGCATTAAAATATATTTTTTAAAGAACTTTTAAATAATATTTCTATTTTTACATGTTTAGTTTTCAGCGCTCAACCTGTAATGCAAACTTTTGCCTTACAAAGTTACCTCCAGAAGAAGCCCCTGATGATTAATAAAAAGGCGCATGTGTGCTGATAGTATTGGTAAAAGTGAGTGAGAGCGATTGCAGGACAAAATGAAATTTAATTGATGACATGATGGTTAGCTAAGATTTTTATTACGGTATTCCTAACGCAAATACAATATTTGATGCAACGGAGGTATACAAGCAATGATCTAATCTTGAAGTGTTTCTGAACACAAACTGCGAATATTAAACTGCAATTCAACATAATATTTAACAAGATCAATTCAATGCTATGCATATAATGTAATGTACTGTACATAGAATAAAATTGTTCGACTATGGGAAAATTTCAATTTGTCGAAAGAAATCTTATCATACCCTTTATAAATGTGTTTCTGAATAGTTTCACCGGAAAATAGTTCTAGAAATCTGCGCTACAAAAAAAAAAAAAAAAAAAAAAAAAACAACCAACCCCCTACTTGAAGGAAAAATTCTGAAAAATTTAAAAACGGTTGTATTTTCAGCATCTAAAATAAATATCTAAGTGATAGTTACTACAGAAAAATTTCAAATTCAAATACGATAGCCATATTGAAAAATATCAAAAATCAAACTAATCATTTTTTTCAATCTCATTCTAAGCATGCTATTCAGTTCTGTTTTTATGCCATGCTACATCTTTATTATATCGATACTTATTTTGTGATACTTAAGGAATATGCTAAATTATAGTTTGTTTCTCACATCATCATCTATAAAGGCATCAAAATGGGTTCATTTATGGATGCAACGTTAGGCGCTGCGGAAAAGGAAGGGCACTTGCTTTACCAAGAGGCTTAACGAATCGTAATAACTGAAATGTAGCCCGGCAGCTTAAAGCGCTTTTAAGGCATAGGTCCGAGGTTCAATCTTCGGCATGCGCATGGCCGACTCAACTTTTTATACCTTTAATGGATCAATAAAACTGAGTACCAAGCAGACTTGATAACTATACACTAGGGATTTTCGCATTAGGTTGACCACCTAACCACATATGCTTCGCACCCAGGGCCCTTAGATAAGAAAACAGATGTGGGCGCTATACATCTTGGCCCCATGAGAATTGTTGTGCCATCGAGTTTTATTTTCAGTAATAGAAATTTTGAAAATTACTGATCTAAGCACATCTTTGGAGGATTACTTTAATACAAATAATTCTACAAGTTTCTCGTTGTTTATTTCTTTTGATAAAAGAGAGAGTCACATTTAATTTCCAAAAAGAAAAAAGTAAGATATGATAATGGATGCCATCAATATGATGTGTATAAATCGATCCATTTGAAAATGGATGTCATAAATGAATAAGATTTTAATAGAATAAGATTATACTAAAATTACTTTTGGTCACGGATTTCGTTTTATACTAAGAAAGCTCTTAGTTATATAACAATATCAAAACTTACAGAAATCAAATACTTGTGTAGAAAATAAAAGGAGTCACCAGATGTACAGAGAAAATTTCAAGGAATTATAAATGAAAATAAAACTCCTTGCTCTAAAATTGTAGCATATTATTTAGCAGATTTATTTTTAATCAAAAAGAAAACATGCTGACAATTTTCTTGGTGAAATCTTGTTCATTCTTTAAGTCATATCAAAATGCGTAATTACATTTAAAAGTTAATGAATTTCATGAAATACATTTAAAAGTTAATTAAAAATATAAAAATTCTAAGTATACTAAACAGGTTTTGACAAGAATTGCTATTTGCTGAATTACATACTAACAAGAATTGAAAAGATAGAAGTAAGACAAAATGATAAAAGAAAATGAACTGTTTAAACTGAGAATCTTATAAAGTATATTCTTGAGAGATTTCCAATAAAAGTTAATTTCCAGTAAATTTTTTTATAGACTTCACATTTAAAAAATAATCTACAATTATAAAAGTATTATTGCATCGAAAGAATATATTAATAATAAAGAAACAAATGAAAAGAATTGAAAAATGTTTAGTAAAAAGATACGCTGTAATTTAAATTTAATTTTTGGAGGAGAAATAATTAATTTTAGAAAAATTAGAGGAAAATGCATATTCTAATGTTTTTTTAAAGTACTCCAATTGCAAAATTTAAAAAAAAATATAAAAATTAAAAATATTGCATTTGTAAATCAAATCATCTCAAGATAACAGAAAACGTTTCCAGCGATGCTTCACTTTTCAATACATAACCAGAAAAGAAAATCATCACATTTTTTTAAAAACTATAAAATTAATTATCTCACTACACAAAAATTATATTGTTTAAGCCATAAATCAGATTTCATATTATTTAGTGCAAAAGTTGCCTTCGAAACAATTAACATTTGTAAAAATTAAAAGAGAAAATTGGAAATTGCATTTAAATATTTAAACTAGTATTTTGCACACACTTTTATTATTAAATAAGTAACATTTTTCAGATCATTATTTTTTAATAGTCTTCTTATAAATCAGTTGGATACTGATGGAGACAAATACAATTGCGATGATAGGGAATATGCATGCTAAATTCAAAGACAATGTAGACATTTTGATAGAGGAATTTTCATCGGAGCTTTTACTTCAATTTATATCTTAATCATCGTTCAAAGTTGCATAATTTTGTTCCGTATGTTTCTTATTATGACCTACTGACAATATTCTAAAGTACATCTCTAGAGATATAGCCTGAAGTAGTGCAAATGAAGTTTAAATACAGAATTGGTAACATTCATTCAACATCATTTGACTCAATTTTCATTTCCTAATTTATCCAAATTCACAGTTTATTAGTCTTCATATGTTTCCATTTAAAGCCTGCCTTCAACTTTCCTTCTCATTATCGGTAGGAAGTGAGTTCGAATCCCGACCCAATCGAAGATCCATCGTGTTTGCTAATGCCAGTTGGGCAACGTTAATCGGGGCAACGATGGCATACGTACCTGGTGCCTCACTATATAACTTCTGCCCCTTGTAATGCTGAAAGTTGGAAATCATATAACAGCCGGCCATTAGAAATTTAAAAAAAAATGTTTCCATTCAATAAAGACAATTCAAATTTGTGTCTATCCCTTTTTACGTCTTTAAAAAGTAGTTAAGCATACGCTATATTTCTATATAGTTTTGCATATTTTAAATTGTACTCTTTCTTATAATTTTTTATTTAATAATTTTGTCATATAATAGTTAATTTTCACATTATAATCTAATTTTTAATTCTAGGAATCATAACAAAGATTTAAATTTTATTTTACTTATTTAGGATGTCTTATCCTAAAACAACAATGTATTAAAAATCTTTAAAGTTATGATTTCTTTCATAATTTAAACTAATTAATTTTGAAATCTTGATAATATTGTCTTGATGATAATATTGTAATTATAAATTATCATTTTACAAATTTATAACTTATTTATAATTATAATGCAATTAATAATTGTTATTGAATATATTAATTTTAAATTAACACATTTTCTTCGAGTTACTTTTATCTTTTTTATTAGGGAATTTGAAAATTTTTCTGAACTTTTTTGTAGAAGTTGAATGGATAAAATAAAGATAATTGTTTTAGCATGAAGACGAAATAAAATTAAGAAGTATTTTCATTTTATTAAGCTTTCATAATTAAAGTATTTAAAAATTGTTTCAATTGAGAAACAAAAAAACAATTTTCAATATTACTTAAATGTATTCAAAATATAAAAATGAAATACAAAACCAATTTTTTTTTAACAGAATTGAAATTTTCTTTAAAAAATATTAAACAAAATTTATTACAGACTATTATTACTTCATGTCCGTATTGTAATTGCTTATCAATTATGTTTTATGGAATGCATACATTGTCAAAATATAAAAAAAACACAGAATTCAAAAAATTATATTTTTAAGCACGATTTCATTCAATGGTTTGCAAATAAAAAATAAAATGTAAAAAAAAATTTTATTAACCGCTTCTTTTATTTTTCCCTAGATGCCTGTTTGATTGCTGTTCTTAGGTCTCTGGGGCTAAAAAAATTCTCTTTTTTTACATATGTAACTATGAACACGAACAATTTCTGCTTCATGGTTTTTGACTAAGTTAGAATCGGACAAACATAATTTTGAATTTTCTGTTAGATCATTAAATTAATACTATCTATGACAAATACTTTGGAGAGAGTAATTAACGTGCTCGAACATAGTCTTGTTATAATCATAGATTAACTATCGTGATATAAGAGATTTACAATAACAAATCTTGGGAATTAGTAAATGATTCAACTTTGCTTAATGCACCTTGATCCAATAAGAGGCCATATGGAAAATGGGTTAGCTAAATATTCGTTGGATCCATAACGTATTGGTTTAATGTGAGAATTACGATGACAATCAATTAATCATAGTTCAATCATAGCAAAATTAACACGTAAAACAATGTAAACAAGTAAAATTTAAAACGATAATAATTTCGTACAGTCTAAGCATCCTCCAATTCATTATTTATGCATTTTCTTTCCACGTGACCAATATTTTTATAAGCATTAAAAAACGATGTTTTAAATGAATGCTTATTCTATTAAAAATGAAGTTACATTTATATAAACTATTATTTAATTTATTATCATCTACTCTTATTTGACTGTTGACACGAGGCTCTTAACTAAGCGAAGATCGTCTAGTAGTTGATTTAGTTTCCTTTGTCTGCCATTTTCTGAGTACGAGTTTTAATTACAGCGGGACCTATGGTTAAAAGACGATTCCGAACTATTAAAACATCCAAGCTCAAGGTGGGATCGAACCCACGAACTGTTAAACCGAAGGTCAGAGAGCTAACCATTGGGCTACCAGTTCAGCATATAGTAGCTGATCATCCTCTCAAAATATCCTATAAGTGAAGAGACACTGGGACTTAGAAGCTTGGGAGCACAGACTCTATAAAGTCACTTGCGGAGTGAGAATCGAATTTGCTATCTTCCAATCGCGAGGGGAATCCATTTATATTCATTATATTTTAATACCTTTTCCCCCAATTTATTGTTTTTTTAAAGCAAATATAAAATTCTTTTTTAGTATGTTTACGAATAATAACTTTAAAGTTCAGGTTTTTGTATCCCGAAACCAAATTTCAAAAATTTCCTAAGACAAGAGATTTAAAACTAATTCGTTTCAATATGAATGAACTAGTTACGGAGAGTTTTAAAAAAATAGAATATTCAATAAATTTTCTACCTATCACTAAATTAACAAGTTTCTAGTGAAACATGTATTTTAATTTTCTGTATGAGTGAAAGAAGATAATGTTGACATCTGTAATACACATATTGTTTCTACGAGATAAAAATGTGATTAAGTTAATTAGTTTTAAATAGTAAATTTCGAAGTTTCTTCCTAATATTTTGCTCATATTTGAATAATTTTCCCGTTTCAGAAAATATAATACTACAAATATACATATAAATATTAAAATTAAAAACAGTTACCCTACACAAGTTTTCACATGACACAAATTTATGTATTATCCTCTACACCGGTTCATATTTTTTATATCTTACTTTAGCCAAAGTTCCTAAAAGCTTTAACCCAGACGAGTTTGAAATTTATTTGACTTAAGAAGCGGGTTTAATAAAGAACAAAGAAGCCTGTTTAGAATGAAAACTCATTAAGCGAGGGTGAAAAACACCATAAAAGTTTTAAACTTGCGAAGCAGTCGGCGCTGAATAAGTTTATATTTCCTCCCAAATTGTTTCCAATTAACACCAATGCTTATGAATTATGCAACGTTATACGAGAGCGTTGAAGCAATGTCGTACATTATGTCATAACTTCAATAAACCTTTTACTCATGTAACTTCATGTGTTAGTTATTTCTCAGAGTATTCAAAATTGTTAAAAGATAGTGGCCATATTATTTTTTCATTGTATATTAATAATGCTTAAATGTTTATTGAGGAAAAGCAAATTCGTAGCTTGAGACAGCATAGTGCTAAGAATTTATATGGTTTTCTTCAATGAACTTTTTGACATTGTTAGTGGGGCATTTTGAATATTCACTATACATCCTTAAGAAAGGATAGTTTCCCATTTCTCAAGGAAGAAAATACAGAAAATTCCCAAGACCCAACTCTGAGAGAAACAGACCAGTAATTTTAATTTCCAATCATTCAACAGAGTAATTGGTATCAAAACAATTTTTGGATTTACTGTATGGAAATTTTAAAATCACAGTCTTCGCAGGGAAAGATTCTGGATTCAATTCCAGAAATAAATGTTTTTGTTTTCAATGTGCATGTATGTTACGGGGGGTGCTTGAGAGAAGAATCTTCTACGAAGAGTCATCCAAAAAAGTAATAAACATGGTGGATGTTAAAAAAAATGCCCATCCTAAAAGCTTTCTGCTGTTAAACTCTTTAGTTCCAAGATGTTAACTTTTTATATTATATATATAAGTTATTCTCTTGTTATCCACTGGTAGGTTAGGGGGTCGTTTTCATTACCTTAAGATAGTGAGTTCGTTCGAATCCCAGTTAACCGAAGATCCGACGTATTCACTAAATTTGGCTGGGGCATGTTAAATTGGTCGTAGTCATAATGTCCTTCAATTGAAATGATACCTCTGGGGGAGGGTACGCCAAGTATTAGGAGGTCCTTTGCTTGATCTCTGCTTCTAAATTACGAAGACTTGCACATGCTTTACTCCACTAACTCCCACTAACTGGTAGAGCCCCATTCTGGGCTAGGTTCAGAGAAGTATGTTAATGCAACAATAGGAGTTAGGATCAAACCTAACTTTCATTCCAGTTAATACGACACATTTTTGTGCATCATCAATATTTTCTTAAGATTAGTTCAATAAAATTACTACGAAAATCTATAATAATGATTGTAAACTTTTGCCCTAAACAGACACGATTTCTTGCCATTTAATTTTGGTGTGCCGAACGTCGCAGTCTGTAATCAGCCTCTATAGCTCAGAAAATTCATCATTCATCTCAGAAAATACATCAGAGAAAAATGGGGTATAAAATAAAATAATTAATATATATCTGATTTCCTACAGCTAACAAAAACATTAGTGAGCTTCAAATATTAATTTATTGTTTCATATTATAAAACTATTACATGTTAGCGTAAAATAAAAATTTACATAGCCATATAAGATCCGCATCTTGCAAGCAGCAGTTTGAAAATGTCGCAGTTTTTAGATTTTTAAGCTTAGAAGCATTTTACGAATCTAAAGCGAAATTTAAATTTAACAGAAAATTTTGTTATATATATATATATATATATATCAGAACACACATAACATAGGAGCTTGTAAATGAATACTGAATATTCAAAACTCTAGTATTCAGTTCAGTAATTTATTGGTTCAAATCTCACCTTTGGGTGGAGATTTTACAGTTTTAAAAAGAGACCCCAAGTGCAGTATCCCCTTATGTGCAAAAAGTAATTGTAGAACCACGAAGAAAACTGAACCAGAACTTAATAAAAGACAACAGAAAAGTATAATTTTTTCCAGTTTTTTCATGTTAATACATGTTTTTAATAAAACAAGATAGATAGGAAGCATGCTTATTTTCTTTGAATGTGAGTTGTTTATTTTTATTATAAAGAATAATTTAAGAAAAACCTATTATTCTATTCAAACTATAAGAATCATGGAAATTTGACTGAGAACTTAAATACTGTTTATGCTATTATGAATGAAAATATCACATAACTCATTAAATCAATTTTTATAAAAGATAGAAAACCATTTGAATTTAAAAAATGTTGACTTTGAATTTTAAAAATTTCTTTGGGGGCCTTTTTAACACAGTTATTATTTTTTAAAGAAGGAAATCAAGGAATTATTATTATAATTTGTTAGTTGGGGAGTATGAAATAGCTGCTTGAAGTAATGTTCTAAAATCAATTTAATAAACTTCTCAACAACTGTTGAGTTTTCGTAAATTTTTGTCAAAAGTTTATTTTGATTTTAAATTTTATATAAAAATATAGTACATTTCATTTAAAATGATAGCTTAATAAAATATTGAACCCATTGGAGTTCATACTGTTTTATTGGTCAAATACCACAACAAGGAAGTACAGAAAGATCACATTCCATAATTTTACCGATTCAAAATAAAAATGACATGATGAAATTTAAATTTGAACTAAAAAGAAATGCACAAAACTTCGGTACGGTTTGGACAAAGAGTTGTAATTATGTTTAGTGTGGGAAAAATTTAAAAAGGCAAAACACATAAAAAAAAAATATATCACTTATTTATATCAAAATATAATTTATGTTATTTTAGTTATCAGTTTTTCGAAACATTTTAAAATTGAAATCACATAATAAAATCATCAAAAATACTTTCAAATTAAATATTAGTCTGAAAGAGACTGGCACATTAAACCTCTAAATACAAACTGCTCCAAAGCTTTGATGGTTGTTTAAATTACAAAAAGAAGAAAATTCAGACAGGTGCATTTTTTTTTTTTTTATAAAAAAAAACTTCTTTTCAACTCCCCCGCCGACGTGTCCACAATTATAGATTTGGCGGAAATTCTGCAAAATAATTACCCTTCAGAGATATTTCTACTCTTTAATTTCCGCCCAAAGAGCCGGCCAAAGTTTCTTCGGCTTGGGAAAGAAAAGAAGAACTGGACAAAGAGATGGACGAGTTGCCAAACCTGCCTGAGACAAGAAACCGAGTTGTCATCTATTAAAAGGAGGGAAGAATAATCAGAAGCCGCGAGGAGCGTATTTTCGAACCTTCTGAAAGGGTCAAATGATGCCGGAAAGCATCATGCAGATGCATTGACGCAATCGCTTGTTGTGAGCATCTTAGTTATGCGGCAACTCCTTCCTCGACACACACCTCAGCACTCTATCAACAGCGTTAGACAACCGAGTATTTACACAAACGTAGCTTGGCATATTAACAGATAGAATTCAATTTAGTGAATTTAATTAAATTATAAGTGAAATCTTGTTTACACTCACACATTTAAAATTTTGCTTAATTTAAACAAAAGCTGTTTGGGAAATAATTCGAATAGATTTTATTAATAATTTGAGGGAGAGATTTGAAGGAATTAAAATTTAAATTCCGCTTTTTTTCTTTCTCTCTTTACTTTAAACATTTTTATTAATCTTAGAATATATCCAATTATTTTTGGTACATGAAATTGTTGCATAATTGGTTTCCTGAAAAGTTACAAAATGGTAAAGTATATACTTTTAGAGTTCACTTGACAACGAAAAAGAAATTTAAAATACCTAACAAGTGGAAAAACTCAAAGTAAATCAAATATTCACAATGTGAATGTAATCAAATCATGAAAAACAAGTTTTTGACTTCAAAATAAGTTCTTTACTAGAGAAATCAATTGCGTAATCTTTGCAGTTGTTGCAAAAATCCACTCTTATGTAAGGTACCTAGGATTAACAAAAAATGTCCACTCTTTTTAAAAACAAATTAAATTATATAAAATAAGATTTTATTAGGCAATTATTGATCAATGCACACATATGTGATACAATGCGAATGAAGTGCTTATTCTGGAAATTATTTTGCCATCCGGGAAACAGTTTTGCAAATCTTGATAGATCTGATGTACTATCTGATACACAGAAAAAAACACTATTATCTCAACAATTGCGTATATAATTAAACACTTTTCATACATTTTTTTAAAATAGAATAATATATTCACATTAGGGGAATTTTACAAAAAAGTTTCATAAGAACATAATAAAGCAAAAATTCGAAACTATCCTTATTATTTTGGAATTATTCAAAAATGAAGTAATTTTTATATTTCGTTCCAGCTTTAACGAAATAACTTATTTCATAGATTAAATGAGATAAAAAAAAATAAATAATTTCTAAAAGAAAAAAAGTTTTTGTATGTGTGGGATTCCACCATTATAAACAGAATTTCTCTGTCTAGTTTAGATCATTATAATTTGCATTATTATAATAGATATCTAGGAAATTTTTTCTCTAGACTCTTGCTTTACAATGATTACTTTGAAATATTTTACTCCACAAGAGTATTTCTTAATTAAAAACTAAATTTAATTTCTTAACTAAATGAGGAAGACAGTTAAAATTTCAATAACAAAATTTTTAGAACTATTTACAAGTGGTGGGAAAGAATATATGAAAATTAATAAACTATATTTGTCTAAGTACCTTTTTTATTTACATAGTAAACAGCGAAAAGAGCTGTAAATATTATAAAACAAAAATATTTTTATATATATCTTTTAAGTATCTTTACAAAAATGTATCTTTACCTAAGTTCCTTTACAAAAATGTCTTTTTGTTATTAAAATTTTTTTGAAATTATAGTATCCTTTAACTGTTTTTTTTTTTTTCAATATCAAACGGATGTTTTCTTTCAAATATTAACTGTTAGATTATAGAAGCATATAAAGTAAAAACAATTTGATATCCATTAAAAATGAGAAAGAGAGAATGTATCTTAAGATATAAGACTGAAATAGTAATCTTTTCTAAGTTTTATACAAGTTTACGAAGCATGTAATTTTAAACCAGAGCAGATGAAGCCTCCATGGCTTCAAGGGAAGAATTTGTATCTAGCTTTTTAAA
This sequence comes from Latrodectus geometricus, assembly GCA_026290005.1. NCBI lineage: Eukaryota > Metazoa > Arthropoda > Arachnida > Araneae > Theridiidae > Latrodectus > Latrodectus geometricus. The sequence goes on along the minus strand of JAPDSC010003557.1, from coordinate 152,517 downwards.
AATAATTATTTTTTAACTATATTTACTGTTTATTCATCTAAAATACAAAAATTTAGGTATAATGCAAAGATCATCTAAGAACAAATCGAGTAAGGTACAATCGAATGAGGTTTCTTAAAAATTTTATTTAGATTTAGTTATTAAGCTATTAAAAACTAAAGTCTTGACCTATCTTCAGCTATCCATTATATTTCTGATCCTCGTCATATTGGCAAAGCCGAAAACTCGTTTGCAGTAAATAAAAACGTTACCTTTCAAAAAATTTTGTTACTTTTTTTAAATTTATGGATATTTAGAAAGGAAAAATATATAATTTACTCTACCCCAAATGATCACTCATCAATGGCATAATTAAAAGCACGGTGGGGGAGAGGAAGACTTGCATTCCTTGAAGGTGCGGCAGCTGCAACTTAACAGTGAGTTGAAAATTCTGCATTAATTATTTTCTAAATTCCTACAAAAGAAAATTTTGAAATGAAATGTTTTAAGTTTTTACTTTTATGTTATGGATTTCTTCAAATAAGCTGAAGTTCAACAACCTAATATAAGTTTCCATCTCTTTCATTCTCAATTCCAAGCCAGACAAAAATTTCGGTGAAAAAAATCATAAAGAATTTGTTTACATAGATATTCCTTAGCAACATGATAAAAAACGCATATAACGTTAATTATATTTTAAAATATTAAAATAGCGTTATTAACAGCTATCATATATTGCGTAGTCAAACACGAATTCTCAACATGAGGATGGTATAAAATTATCTTCTGAATTAAAATTACTTCACCTTTCTAAGAATGAAAGTCAAAACCTAATTTAAAGTTAACTTTGACAAATGGAATGTTGATGGAAACTAGTGAGTGACATTCTTTGTCAAAGACTTCTGTGTTGACTTCATTTAAAATATTCTCATTCTGAATTAAAATACTGAATGGTTTTTTAACTAAGGAATATTCGAAAAAAAAGTAACGCATTACGTAATTTTTCAAATCTTCAAAAACCCTAAGGAATTTTAAAATCCTACTATAATCTTGAGAAGGGTTTAAAGTTCTTAAACTTTGAAACCTTTTAGTATTTTAGTATTGCAGGAATATATATATATATATATATATATATATATATATATATATATATATATATATATATATATATATATATATATAT